>JACEGR010000597.1:0-243845 GCA_014170235.1 Listronotus bonariensis
CCGTGCCCCAGATATGAGAACAATATTCCAAGGGAGGTCGGATTTGGGACACATATAAAGTGTATAAATTAGAAGGGGAAAAATACTTTTGGCTCGAAAGAGAAATCCAAGCTTTTTGAAGCTGCCGTGGCTATAGATACAATGTGTTTATGCCA
This sequence comes from Listronotus bonariensis, assembly GCA_014170235.1. NCBI lineage: Eukaryota > Metazoa > Arthropoda > Insecta > Coleoptera > Curculionidae > Listronotus > Listronotus bonariensis. The sequence continues at coordinate 156 of JACEGR010000597.1, forward strand.
GTTAAGGTTACTTTCAAATGTGACGCCCACAAGATTAAAGGTGTATTTGCTCTGTAAAACTTGGCCGCTCATAAGTAGAGGATGAGTATTTGATGACTCTTTTCGCGACAATTTCGAGTCAATTACTTAAAGTCTTTAAGAATTACATGCTATAAATCGACCTTTTATATATCCCATAGCTAATGTGTTGACTAACGGGATTTTTTCAATTACCCATGCGGGTACGCCAAAAAGTGAATTTTTATACAAATATCAATAGGGCCAAAATATGACCTAAGGTGCTTTAGTAATAATCGATTTTAAATTGTATGTTACTAAAGGTTACACAGAGTCTGGTTAGTCTAACAGACTCCTGAGATTTCTTATATGACAATTCACATATAATAAAATATTTTATTTTGGCATGTTAAAACATGTTTTAAACATTTGATATATAAAAGAGGAAAATACATTATTTGACATATAAAGAAGACCAAGATTTAAAAACAAACCTAAATTAAAGTAGGGTCCTCTAAAATAATAATAAAATTTAGCATAAAATACAAATCGACCTATCATTAGTTGATATGTGAGTGGATTATAAGGATCAATGAAGGAACCTTTAACGGTGATAAATGTATACTGTATGTAAATGTAATACTTATTATAACTTCTAGCCCAAAAGTAAAAAAAAACGTGCAAAACGTAAAATATAGTATATACATCTACATTGCTATTGCAACAAAAAGGGCAGCATTTTTTGAACACTGCATGCAAATGGGCTTTTTGCAGCTAAAGCACATTTATTGAAAGGTTCTTTCAATAAATGTGTAAATAAAATTTATTGAAAGGTTCTTTTCTATTTCTCAAATACAATGGATAATTCGTCTTAAATCTATTCTTAAAATTTCCACATTTAGCCTTCCATTAATGCAATATTTAACTAACAAATCCGCTACATTTTTAATAATAGGTAATCTATTGCCATTACAATTTTACGCAGACAATAAAAGAATTTGTGCTAAATTTGACCGCAACACGAAGTATCGCAGACACCGTGGACTCACCTAACGTTCATACAGATAAACGTTGGATGCTGCTTTTTAAGCATCCTTATAGCTTTCCCGGGGTGGCGACTGAAGGAGTTAAACGGGCGTTTTGTTTTACCCTAGGGGATCGAGAAAACATTCACACTAAATTGATGGCATGTTTCTTCTGGAGCTAAGCGCTGTGAGTAAAGATTCCTATAGCCTGATGTTTCTACGCAGTTGTGAGTACGTGCTTTCAAAACGGCCGAGAACAGGGGTGCCCTCTGCGAGAAGTGTCAGTAGTGACAGTGACAGGTTATGTACAATACCAGTAGCAGCTCTTGGTTTGCTAGCTGTCTTATTATGCATCGTATCGATTTATAGAATTTTTTTAATTTTTGGGAGCTACGAGTTCGATTATCCAGATTTTCTACTTATAAAGCCTTAAAAAGCATAGGCCGGGGGCGGGAAAGCTGGCGAATTGGACCTAAAGGAACCAGAGCCAAGAACAAAAATAGCATAGAAAAGAATACTACTAGACTACAATCTAGGAAGGTACCCAAAACGATAGGTTTCATTTGCTATTGTGGTAGTAGATATTTAACAGACCTTTATATAACCAGTAAATGGTTTAAATCGATTGACGAAGAAGTGGGTAAACATACAATAAAATATAAAAATATACAGTCCAACATAAACCTCATCCTTTTTTAAAGTCGGTTTAAAATTAAAGTTGCCTTATGCGAGTAGTTTTTGTAAGTTATTAGTACACTCTAGTTTTATCAAAAAACCTAATAATACACAAATTATAAAATATACATTTCATCAGCATTTAAAAAAAAATGCTGTAATAAATACCCACAAAATTACGTTCGAGTCCGGGGATATAATAGAATTTTTGCCTAAAAGCTAAAACACGATATAGCCTAAACAGTATTAAATTTCAAACAGGATCAAATATATCAATTTGGGTTGCCCATTACGACATTTTAGCCTTAATTTCAATTTTGCGTATAACTATTAGCATGTAATGTATCAAGTTTATTGATTTATTTATTAACTTCATAATTGTGGTCAGAACAAAATGCTGGGTTAGCACAATATTTAATATACATTTTATATTTATATTGATGTAAATTACATTTTTGCAATTTTCACCTAAACGGTAACTTTCTTTAAAAAATAGTCCAGACAACAATTATTGTAGATCAGGTAATTATCTACAAAAATAGATTAATACTTTTTTTTAAAGCCAGTGTTTTTAAAATATAACGATTAAAAGGTTTAAAGAGTTCTAACCATCACAATATACACAAGTTTCCACGCCACCTTTGAGGTTGTGTACTTTTTTTTAGTAGTTTTTCCGGTGGGCTCATTTCACGGGTCTTAAAATAATGAAAGTGATAAAAACGGTGTAAATAAAGAAAAAAATAGGGATATTTATTCCTCTTTTAAATTTCTAATGTTTAATTTATCTTCTTTTTCTTTTTTTTTTTCATCTTGCGGTGCAAGTAATTTCCTCAGTAATGACATCTCGCATGTTTTATCTACCTCATTTCATTATTAAATGAATCTTGAATTGTTGCTGTTGACAATTAGTACATGCGGCCGAACAAATAGTCCAACTTTTTTAAAACCACATTTAGCACAACATCCTTTAATATAGTTGCAAAAATTGTTGTTAAAAGTTTTTCAGGCGCAGATGGAAGTTAAGTTTAAACTGGTTTTAATGAATTACTGACCATATTCTAACCCTAGTCTCTTGGGACTAGCTGATAACCAAGCCACTTGTGAAATTGGTAATATACCCGAAAAAGATGTTGGTGAGCAGCGGCTGCGGTTGGAGGAAGACAAACTAACTACACTTGTTTTTATTTTAAATATTTCTAACGAATCATGCATATTAAATATTTATACAAGCACGTAGTGGTGTAGTTATTCATACAAAGTGAGTTTTTTTTGTAATGTGTAGTGAAGGGATCTCAGAAACCGCGAAGCTACAGAGATGGTTAAATTGGGAAAGAATTGTAGGTATAGAGCTTAGTTTAAATCACTTTTTGTTTTTCCTGAAAAAATATAGCTTACTAGATATTTGGAAAATACCGTTATTATCAAAAATATGTTTTTGTCTGTAGCCAGTCCTTGATTTACCAGCAGGCTAACTTGACTAGAGCCTAGGGCGGCAAAATTTTAGGGGGTGGTAGAATTTTAATAAGGAAGAAAAACAATGTCACGACATGATTTATATCCTACTTACTTAATAAGCATGGTTAGTAGTAGAGTAAAGAGCTTTGTTTTTCATGCTTTTTAATTTTTTTCCTTTATATGACATTTTGGACTAAGCTGTTGGTAGGTATTAAAATTTGGAGGCGCCAAAAATGAATAGCCTACGGGCGGCCAATATGTAAATCTGCCACTGTCTGTAGCTTAGTTATTATTGGAAATAGAAAAAATGTAAATAAAAAACCAGTAGATAATTATCTTTTTAATGAAAAAGTAAAATTCGATATTTATTATAGTAGTTCGTTTTTAGGCTACGACATAAACTTACATTTTTTAAATGGAAACCATTTTTTACCCTTTCGGGGTCATCCCACCCAGGTCCGACGACCGCCCCCCAGGTGGTGCACTGCAGCCTGAAGGCTTATTGTACCTTGACCCCTACTCCTTCTCATTCACACACCATTCATTCCATAACTTGGATGGTTGTTGCTCGGTCCGCTTCCCCGAGCAGAACACCGAGAGTCGCTGCCCAAAACACCGCTGTCGCCGGACACCCATCCAAACTATGGGCGCGCATTCCACTGCTTAACTCGATCGACGCTCGCCGATACAACCGAAGCCACCACAAGCGCGCCTAATGGAAACCATGGTTGGTTATGACATTTTTAAAGAGGCCTTTTTATAAGCTTTATAACGATGTGTACAAAAATATACTTTAAATTAAAAAATAACGTAGTTTTGAACATAATTATTTTTAAATTAGTTTTTTATGTAATTTTGCCCTAAACAATTGAATTTGTTTTATTGACAATGACTTATTTTAATCTCATCAGTACTAAAATGTTTACTTTTAAATTAATAATTTTGGACACTTACCCTTAATATTAGTTAGGTTTTTAATTTTTAAAGTTTTTAAAACGTTTAACAAGACATTAATAGTTCTTTAAATGTGTTAAACTTTTAAAGAACAAACTAAATTGATTTAAATAAATAACAAAAACTAACAATTGACAAGTAGGAATTAATGTACCTACTAAATTGACTTCCATATAAATTAAAAAGTGCTTTAAATTAAACTAAGTAAAAAGTATAGAAACATTCCTTTAAAAATTATCCAAAGTATCAATATTATTGCCTATACCCATGCTATATCTCTTAAAACCAAATTTGTTATCTTATGGACATAACTTCTATATGTTATAAATAATTATTATTATTATTATGTGAACCAACTCTTACACAGTTAAAATATTCATTGGAAAGGCTGTTTAAAAAGAATAAAACAATCAACAGTACTACTAGTTCACTTTTTTCGCGGCAAACTAGCCAAACACACAAATGTTAAAATTTAATATGTCCAAAACAACGTTATTTTTTATTTAAAGTAAATCTTGTAATACATCGCTAAAGAGCTTATAAAAAGGCTTTTTAAAAATCTCATAGCCAACTATGGTTTTTAATTTAAAAAATGCAAGTTTATATCGTAGCTGAAAAATGTATCACTATATTTAATATCGGATTCTACATTTTTGTAAAAAATATAATTATCTGCAAGTTTTTATTTAATTTTTTTTATTCCGAATTTTAACCGAGTTACAAAGAAAAATATATATATTTTCTTAATATCTCCTAATGATTTTTTTGAAAGAAACAAAAAGTAATTTAAACTAAGCTCTAAAAGCTCCTTTTTTCCCATTTGACCATCTCTGCAGCTGCAGCGGTTTCTAAGATCCCTTCACTAAACATCGAAAAAACTCACCTTGATGATGATTACAACGTTTTGAGTAGTTATATTTAAAAAAGGTGTTTCTTAGAAAATAAAGTGTTTTAACATTTTTGTAGAAAATTACCTAATATACAACTTTTGTCCACGCTAATTTTATGAGAAAGCTTACCTTCTCGTTGAAAATCGCAGGAAGCTGTTTTTGTGACCTTTCACCCCAAGTAATTTATTATGCATTTTGTTTATAATAACGTTAATATGTCTAAATTGACATTACAACTAGTTGTGTATTTATTTAAGTAGTCATAAACATATCGTAATAACCACCAACGCTGTACCGCACTTTTAAAAAATATATTTTTTTACGAAATATCTAAATTCCAAAAGCCAGTGCTCTAAATAGTATTTCTTGTTTGTAAATTAAATCAAATTTTATTAACAAATACAAAATTTTGCAAAAATCTATTACTTAAAGAAAATGTGCTACGTGAATTTTTTCACTTTACTACATGTCCAAGATAAGTAGTACCCTTCTTAGAAACAGTAATATATACCTACTAATTTTATTTTTTGGTTGTAGAATTTTGATCTCATGGCCCACTATGCGAAATTTAATTTTAAAATCGATTTGGGTCTAAAACTATAAAATATCTTTAGGTATCTTTTAAAAAGATCTTGTTTTTTTGTCTTTGAACAATGTTCGAAGGCTAAAAGCCTAAATACTAACGTACCGTGGATGTCTTTGTCTAGGTAAAAGGGAGTTTGTTGACACGGGACTTAGATACTTTAAGATTTGGGGAAGAATACCTTCGCCAGCAGAAAGTTCCACATTCTAGAAACTCTAGGGATAAAAGGACGAATATAGTGGAAAGTTTGGGGCTTGTCCAGTTGAACCGTATAGGGATGCATACGTGCGACACCACGAGTTTCTCTGTTGGAAATCTTAAGTAAAGGAATTATACTAAACAATTCCTTAGAGCATAGGCGATAAATCCCCCACAGCCCAACGATAGACGAGAAAAGGAAGCCTATCTGGAAGTGAAAGATCATTAATGAGGCAAACAGCCTTTTTATAAATAAAATCAAGAATTCTAAGGGTTGTGGGGGACGTCATGCTTTAGATTTAAAAACAATATTTCAAAGAGGGTCGGATTTGTTACAAATAGAAAGTGTATAAATTAGAAGGAGAAAATATTTTTGGCCCGAAAGGAAAATCAAGCTTTTTGAAGCTGCTGTGGCTATAGATACAATATGTTAATGCGACGCCCACAAGATTAAAGGTGTTTTTGCTTTGCAAAACTTGGTCGCTCATAAGTAAAGGATAAGTATTTGATGTCTTTACGACAAGGAACATGATTGTGTTTTTGATGCATTAAAATGGCTGAGATTTTTGGCCCGCCAATCCAAAAAGGAATTAGTTGTGGGCGAGAGAAGGTCGCTGATTTAAAGAAGAAATAATGTTGGTGCCAGTACTAATCCCTGAGGCACTCCAGCGTTTACTTGGTAAAAGCTTGAAGAGTTACTACCCACAATAACTATCTTTCTGATCGACGGCTATCAATACGAAAGATGACAAAAAGCCAAGAAAAGGGTTTAGTTGAAAGACTATAGGACGGAAGTTACTTTAGAAGCGCTTTATGCCAGACCTGGTCAAAAGCTTTAGATATGTCAAGAGCAACGATCTGGGACTCACTGGCACACACAACTCAAGAGACTTGTTCCAGCTATGTAAAACAAAGGAAAGAAGATCTGCTCTTAATCTTTTGTGGCAAAATTCATACTGCCTCTCAAAATTTTGTGTTTTTCCAAGTACTTAAGGACTTAAGGTTATTAATTAATTTTACCATTACTTTAGAAAAACCTGAGAGAAGTGAACTAGATCTATTATAAAATAAAACAAAAAATTATATCATTTCTTAAGAATAGGTTGAATACGTGCCGAAAAAATACCTGTATCGTAAGAAATTCGAAAGATCCGAATTTTTTTTTTGGTCTTCGGGGTCTTTCAACCTAGGTCCGACTATCGCCCCCTGAGTCGTGTACTGCGGCCTTGGAGGGTTATTGTACCTTGAACCCTACTCCTTCCCATTCACACACTATTCGTTCCATAACTTGGATGGTTGCTGCTCGGTCCGTTTGTTCACCCCCGAGCAGAGCACTGCGTGCCTGTCACCAATCCAAATTAGGGCAAAGGTGTTTAGAGACAAGGCGACCCAACTTTGATATGACAGTAAACAGCTGTAATTGTGACGTCATGGGAGTCCTTTTTACCCAATTTAAAATTTAAAATATGGTTTATACAATTGAAAAGTCTTTTTAATTCACAACGTCACATATATCGGCTGTCAAATAAAAAATTAGGCCACCTTGTCTCTAAACACCATGATTATGGCTGCGCTTCTCAATGCTTAACTCCGGTGATCGACGAGGGCAACCCCACCGGGGCAGCAATTCTCAAGCAATTTTTTTAAAACGATTGTTAGTATGCCATCGAGCCCAGACGATTTCTTGTGTTAAGAAAAAAGGATACGTTTAATGTGTTTCACTTTAAAAATAGTGTCGGGCATTTTATAATAAGCTATATTTTATTTCAGTTTTGAATATGTGGTTAACGTAATATTGCTTAAAAATCCGGTTTTTATGCAATAATACATGGATCTTAAACCTTAACACTAGTAATCGAAATTAAAGAATCGCTGGCCTATAAATAACAATTATTTATATTATTATTTTCTTTATTCCTGCACAACATCGGGATTTATACGATTTGTCTTACCTATTTTTTGTAATACATTGTACTTTAAATCAAAACAAAGTAAAAATTTCAACCTTTTAATTTTAAAAGAAAACAAGAACTTCTTCGCAGTAAAACTAATTAATTTAGGGCTTTAGTTTCATGCGGATATTTCACCGCATTTTCGTAAAATATCAGTCTGGTATTTAATACTTGAATAAATTTAAATGCCACTTTTCCTCTTTTGAAAGCACGATTAATAAACTATTTTAAAGGTTTATGTTAAACTTAAATTAAATTATTAATTATTTGGTGCCTTGTAATAATAAAAAAATGAGTAACGATAAAGTACTTCATTTTTGGAAACTAACGCTGCCCACAGACGTGCAGGTGTACCCACGGTCTACCGTGGGTATACCCACGGTCTGCCACGGTAGACCTGTACAGTTTTTATGTACAGGTTTTGATCTGAGTGTGTGTGAGCAAAACTGTACAGTTTTTTAACCTGTTCAGGCGACCGAAGTAAAATCAAAAATACCCCTTTGTAGCCGCCACAGACACGCAGGTTGACCGTAGAGGTTGTAAAGTTTTTTTAACGTGTTTATTTTAAAAGGTGACTGAAGCCGGCATCCTTTGTGAACTCGAGGGTGAACTGGTTTATTTGTAATTGAAAAAATACATAGCTATTGATTATGGCAGCAGAATTTTTTAAACAATGCAAAACATTTTTGGGTTGTTTTTTTTTTAATTAAAAAAGAATAAACTATAGGTAAACTCCATTTAATAACTTAATGATTATAAATATAATTTAAAGGTAATAAAAATACTAAAATTAAATAAATGTAATATACAAGGTGTCCCATAAATAAAAGCTTGTGTGTGCGCAGTTTTTCTCTCCGGTAGTCCGGAGTGCATATAGGGTGTTTTCCAATTTACGGTAAAAAGTTAAAGGTTGTTTTGTAAGATAATAAAATTGAGTTTTGAGATTATACTCCTAACTCGGACCTATACTTAAAAGGGTAAAAGTTATTATTTTGTTTTATTAATTATAGACTTTACCATAACTTTTTAGCCAACCAATAGCGGTTTTTTGTTTCAAATATATAAAAATAATAATTTTCCATAAAAATAATTATTTGTTTAATAAAGATATTGATATTAACGGTAATTTAAAAATCCAGAATTTATGCCACAAAATTAACAAAATGGCTTGTTATACGGATATTTACCAGAAGAGAGTTTTTGTTTAGAATTTAATTTCCTTTAAAAATAAAAATTGGTTAAAAGATCAAGAGTGACTGATCTGAGATTTTGTATAAAAAATGCACTAACTGTTGAAAAAATCAATAATTTTAAAACTAAACCTTCTAATTTTATTATTAAGGGCTAAAAATTTTAAGATATTTTTCTTTCGTCGTTATAAACAATATTTTTAGAGTACCGTTAAAAAATGTTTTTTTTTGGCCAAGTCTAATATACATACAGTGTTTTTTAATTAAAACGAACCACTCACACATAAACGTAACGTAAAATTGCGCTAATTGTACCGGGTGTCAAGTTATTAGTTTACACCCCATTTACTTTTTAATTTTTTATGTTACAAAATAAATAAAAATAACGGTTTGTTGGCTTGATTCTTTAATTTATGAATCAGTAATTAGATTAAAGGATTAGGATTAGGAAATTTAAGGAGAGAAAAAACGTCTTGTACAAAAGTCTAATACAACAAAAACTTAAGAAAAATTAAAAAATAAACCTTATTTTTTAAATGAAGCACCCTGTATATTAGGTCACTATTAAAACGGTCTTTTTACAAAAATATAACATTTGATAGATCTATCTTTAATGGTTTCGGAAAAATGACCATTCAAATCGGAATGTCCATTTCCATCCATTTTAAAAATTAGGGTGGTCATATTTTAAAAACTATTTGAGACACCTAGATATATGTATTATGGTATTTTAAAAGGCTCTTTTAATGGTGACCTAATATACAGGGAGGTTTTTAAGTTTATTTTCATATTTTTGCTAAGTTTTTATTGTTATTTTTTTCTGTTAGTATACTCAAAAGATAAAAAATTATGAAACTTTTACACAAGAATTTTGTGTTCTATTCTTCTTGATTATAGCTTAAAGTGAGTGGCAAAATATAAATGAAAACCTTGTGCAACGATTTGGAAAAGGCTGCTTAAAAAATTAGTTATACGCACAGCCCCATAAAATAACTAGAATAACTACTGGTTGCTAAAAATTGCAGCTTATGAATGCGAAATTATACAACGTGTCCAAGATAAGGAGGACCAGTATGGGTCATTTGGAAATGGCTAGTGATACGAAGTCGGCTAAATGGGAGCAAAATTAAGGTTTTATGTGCCTAATAATATGCGGTTTAGAAAGTTTTTAAATTTCCGGAGATATGCGGATACAATCGAAAAATTTGATTTTTTTTTCTGGCCTTATATAAAATCGAATTTTAAAATAGATTGCACTATTGCATTTCCACTTTTTCTGCTTAATTCAATGGTGGTTTTTTATTTAAACTGCGATGTTTTGTTTTCGTAGGACCATCATCAACTTTATTTTTTTAAATACTGTCCTGTATATATTTTATTATTAAAATTTAAAATCCAATTTTAATACAAATTCAATAATGTTTGCACATTAAGGTTTAATCCTAGTACGGACATGTATTTTTAGAAATTTAATAAAAATATTTAACTCTTTATTTTACGTTATTAAATTACTTTAATTAACCAAGCAGAACGTAACTAAAACCCAGTTACAACTTTGTAAATTTGGTACTGATATTTTATTATTGAAATTAAGCAAATTTTATTTTAAATTCACATTATGGTTTAACTGTAACACGGACCTGTTTTCTTAGAATTTGGTAAAAATAGTAAACTCTTCATTTAACTGTAATTTATTAAAAAATATTAGAAAAGCGTTAAAAACAAATAATTAAGTTGGTAGTAGATACATAGTTTGTTTTTCTTAATATTGGCGGTATAAAGGTATGATCATTATTTTTTGCATAATCATGCAAAAGTTGTTTTGCATTTGCGCAGATTAAGGATCTTACGATCATACCGTCAAGGTTAAGAAATACAAGTTAGTAGGGCCTTTAATCATTTGTATTAGTTTAAAATGTAGAGCTTACAATTTTTACCGAATTCTAAGGAAGATCCGTACTACGGTTAAACCATAAAGTAAATTTAAAATAAATTGGATTTAAAATTTTTGTATTGAAATATTAGGACCTTAATTAAAAATATAAGTATTTAATGAATAGGAGAATTTTGCTAATTTTCGCTTGGTTTATTAAAGTAATTTATTAACTTTAAATGTAAAGATGTTTATTTTTAACGGATTTTAAAAACAACTATTTCATATTGGGATTAAACCATAATGTATGATACATCATTAAATTTGTTTTAAAAGCGGCTTTTAAATTTAAATATAAGAATATCAGGACCGCATTTTAAAAATAAAGTTGATGATGGCCTACAAGAACAAAACGTCGCAGTTTAAATAAAATACCATCACTGAAGAAAGCGAAAAAGTGGCGAAGTTTTATCTTAAAATCGGATTTTAAGTAAGACCAGAAAATAAATTTAACAAATTTCTAATATTTTGTTTTTTTTTCGGATATCTTCGGAAATACTCGGAACTCTATTTTTTTTAATTACATATTATTATAAACATTAAACCTCAATTTTGTTTCCATTTGACCGGCTTTGTTTCTCTTATCATTTTCAAGATTCCCATACTGGCCCTTCCTATTGGACATTGTATAGTGACTTTAATTTTGCGATGTTGGGAAGAGTCACATACTTCTGTTGGCAACATTGTTCAAGTGCTGCAAACGGCCAATGATTACCGAATAAACGAGTCGGCCATATTGAAAAATATATTGGCGTGACTAGTGACAATGTTACCAACAGTAGTAGTTGCTAGTAAAAAAATAAATTTACTAATAAACACTTCACGCATGATCCGATGATAGCTGTGGTTTTATACAAAATATAAAATCCGCTATAGTAGTCAGTCAGTTGGATAGAATACTGAAAATTGATACTTGAATACGAATACCGGAAGAAAAAAGCATTCAAATGCCGAAAATTTGAATACTTGGAAGAAAAAAAGTATTCAAATATTTTGTATTTATTAATACCCGAATTCGGTATTCAAATACTTTAGAAAAAAACTTGCAGGCCAAATTCACTTTTTGAATACTGAAGAAAAAAAACGAGCTTTAAAAAGTTTAAAGAGCAAATATTTAATGGAAGTAAGGTATCAGTTAATCCATAAATTCCAGCTGCCACGGTAGTTAGCAGACAAGCTACGGTAGGTACTATACAAGCCCTTTTAAAAGTAAAGAAACTGGCCATTTTTGGTATGCGGTAAATTTGTCCAGGTAATTTTGCTTAGCCAACTTACTAAACGTTTTTTTGCTGTGTTTTAGTGACACAATTCTAAATAGTTTTATATATATATATATATATATATATATATATACGCAATTAAAATTTTGAACATTTCCCTAACATTGTTTGAACGGTTTTACTTAGAATTACAATATATGCGTGTATCAAACATAACATGGCCCATTGAAAGGTCAGCCTAATCCAATATTGACACAATTTAACTGCCTTTATTTGTACAAAGGTCATGAATCGAAGCTTTATTTGTAACATTACTTGGTAATTACAATGCGGATGTGAAAAGCATACACAAATCTGTTTACTTAAACATGTTTCGACTAATACATGTGGTTTATTTATCAGTTATGCTTTTCAACGCAGTATGCGACGATAAAAATACATTGTTAGGCTTACTCTTTCTTTTTTGCAAAAAAGCTCTATTAACTTAGGCGAAATAGCAGTAGAAATGGTGATAAAAAATGTTTTTTCCTTACAGTAAACTAATGGTAAAGTTTTGTTAAGTGAATTATGGGAAAACTGGTAGCATGGTCCAAAACAAAGAAATATAATATTTTGCTCCTATTGGTAATATACAGGGCAAGTTATGACTAAAAATACAAAAATTATCTAGTGCAATACTCGACAAATTTTACCAATTATTATTAATATAATTTTTTGGGCCCACTAATTATTTTTTTATTTAAAATGTAAAAATTGCCAACAACTTTTCTGATTACTTTATTGCTTTAAACATAAAATTTAATTCTCAACAATAATTTCGTTTTTTTTTTTTTAATAAAAGTGACTCTCTCTATGTCATTATTTTTACTTTTAGTATTAACTCGCCCTGTATAATACCAATCGAAGTAAAATTTTGTATTTCTTAGTTTTGGTTAACAATGTTACCAACAGTTCGACCAGTTTTCTTAAAATGCCGATCTAAATTTCAAAAAAAAATTGTTAAATTTGTCCTCTTGTAACACTTATCCTGAGACACACTGTATACCTGTTATCCAAATTACAATTTTAATAAATATTATATATAAAATTTATGTTACTTTTGTCAAAAAATGTATAATGAAAAATGTCAATATTTTGTGTTTATTTTATTTTTTTTTAATTGTAGTATATATTTTTTATTGTATTTATTAACAGTTAACAAAAAATAAACGAAACAATAAGCCCTTAGCAAACCACAAAAAAAACAAAATGGCGGTTGAAAAAACTTAAAGTATATAAATTAATAACTTGACATCAGGAAGTTCCCTTTAAAAGTTTTCTAAAGCCGAGTCCGGACTTGCAATAATTCGCCAAACATTTTTCCAAACTAACCAACGGGTTTGCGCGCTCCACGTCTACGCTATGTGACGCGGTATGCGTCGTCGAGCGGCACGGCGATTTGTTGCAAGTTTGGATGCGGCTTAACAAAAACAGAGATATTATCTCGTATATATTCAACTACCTAAGTTTTTATGTTTTCAAGGTATAGTCTATATGTTAAGTATTTCTTTTAATATACTACCAAACTTTAAAAGCAGAAATACATTAAATAATAATTAAATGCTTCCTTTAAAGTTTCCCTTTACAATGATTTTCTCCACCCCTTTCCAAAATTAGCAATTGACTAGATCCAAGTCTCGTAATCAATCTGATATGCTGTATTTTGGAGATAAACAACTTAATATGTACTTTAGTTATACGCACTGTAATTAACTTAAACCAGATAAAAACAAATAATGCAGTAGTCTTTCTACTTGTTAGAACCGGTCTTATTATTCAACAGTTCGACTACTACGATGAAAAATTATTTTCTTGTCGTACCCGCTATATCTAAGGAGATAATAGAAAACAAGTTATTGATACCAAAAATACAAAATTATTCCAACAATATATTTGTAATAATGTTTTTTTTGTTTAGTAAAAGGTTTAAAAGTTAGGGGTTTAACTTAGTAACTTTACATCAGGTAGTTTCCTCTGAAAGGTTTTTAACAAAAACAGAGATGCCATCTAGTATATACATTCAACTACTTATGTTTGTTAACAGATAGGGTCTAGTCTATGTGTTAATTATTTTTGGTAATATACTACATACCTAAAGAGAAATAATACTTAAAATAATTAATAAATTCTCCCATTATAATGATTTTCTCCACCCAGTTTCAAAATTAGCAATTGACTAGATTCAATTCTCGTGTTCAAACTGATATGCTGTATTTTGGAGATAAACTTAATGTGTACTTTAGTTATACGCAGTGTAATTAACAAACGAGGTAACAACAAATAAAGCAATGGTCTACGACCTTTGTACCCTTTAGAACCGGCCTAATTGTTTAACAATTCGCTTAATGTGGCCGGGATTCCAGATTCGGTTCAGTGAGTTACGCAAATTGGGGCCGTATGACACTTAATGTCTCATGTCTGACGCGTTTGTATTAATGACCACAGATACATAAGTAAATACAATTTGATGAAAACATAATTAAACAACCTTAACTACAAAATATTACAGAAATGTGTTAACCTAAGAAATTTGTGGGCTTGCACACAAAAATATACAGTGCATTCCTAATAAAATGAACCACTACGTACAATTCTGGTATCTGTATAGTAAAAAAAACTTTATTTTATTTTTTTTTAACATCGAAATAAAATTTGGTACGTAGATATTTTACATAAATTTGCATTGTCTTAAAAATTCATTTGTTTTCTATAACTTTTGGTTTAGCAAAAAGAAATATTAATCTTTAGTTATTTTAAATAAAACCCCCAGTGTATTTTTATACTTATTTAAACAGATTATGATATATCGAGCACACTTGTAATCTTGTGAATATACTAGAAAAATTATTTTTTATTTAATTGTTTTTTACATTTAGAAGACATTAAGTAAATATTGGGCTCAGCGCCAAAAATTTAGAAATAGGTTTCATTTCCTAAAACTGGGTCATTGACTGTTAATGTGTATATCGGGTAATCCAAAAATTCAGTTGCAAATGTTTTAATTTTTTAACGCAAGGTGGTGCATATGTGTTATGCTTCAGTATTAACCCTTAAGTAGGCGCATTATTTTTTACGTAAGTAGGTTTTTGGGGGTCAAATAATCACTTGATTTTTTTAAACATTTTATGTCTATTTTTAGTTTTAAGAACTATTAGAACTTTTTTTTAATGTGTAAAATAATTAAATGAAAAAGTTGCCCACGAGGAAAATTACTCGTATTAATACATTTAAATGTGATTTTAATTAATGTCAATGTCTAAATTTTATTATTTATGAGTAAACTTTATAGTTTGCTAAAGTTAACATGAATTAATTAAAATAAATTATACAAGCCCAAAAATGGGTATTGTAGATAGACCCTTATTATTAAAAATAAAAAAAAACACTTATTTGTAACAGAATTTTCACACTTGGTCTAAAAAACATAAAATGAAACTAAATAACATAATTTTTATTGAGAAAGAATACTTTAAATGTTTTTATAAAACCAAATAAAGTTAATTCTAAATCTGTTCCTTCTTGTTGTCTTAGAGCTAGGTACTGATCACAAATTGTTATCATATGATGTTGTTTCTGATACAAGTGGTTTCTTTCTTGGAACCCTTCCAAAAAGATCTGCTTCGTGTAAACGGTTACGAACGCTTCTTACGCTGAATTGCTGTGGATTTTCTACAAAAACATTTTTCCATATGTCTACAGCTGTTTTATGTGGGTCAGCTTTTCAAAGGCGATCGATACGACGATTTGTTTCTGCACTAGTTTTTCTAGGACGTCTCTTTCTGGGGACATTTTTAACTGTTCCATGTAAGTTAAAATGGTAAATAGCATTAAATACTGCCTTTTTCGAACGGTTAACTATTTCATAAATATTTTTGTACAA
Source organism: Listronotus bonariensis (assembly GCA_014170235.1). NCBI lineage: Eukaryota > Metazoa > Arthropoda > Insecta > Coleoptera > Curculionidae > Listronotus > Listronotus bonariensis. Next base: position 16,147 of record JACEGR010000597.1, read on the forward strand.
ATAACCTTTACTGCTTAAGTTAATTATAATTTGTCTTTCAGTTTCGTTACAACTTTTTGCGAACCCATATTTGAAAGAAGAATAACATTCAACTGAAGCCCGAACAAAATTTGACAACAAACAAATGATAACTCACTTATCATTAAGGTTACATAATGATAAGTGACATTTGAAAGATACACCTACTTGATGTTTTCTATATGCAGCTTAACGTTTCCAATTAGTTTGCCGCTCAGAATTTGTATTTTTTTATATAAGTTGAAAAAACAATTAGTTAAAATAAGTACATATTTAATTATTTATAAAAATAAGAAAGTTAAAGTACAATGAAAGTATCATTGAAATAAAATTTGAAATTTCTCGTATACATTTCTGTATAAAAAATATTAAATTATTTTTTAAGTATCGTTTCCAATTAGTTTGCCGCCACTGTATATATACAACTTTCTTTGGAATCACTTTGTATATTTAAAAAAAACGCATCAAAATTCGTTAAGTAATATCAAATTTTAAATGTAAACTATTTTTTTAAACACTTTGTTTATGTTTTATTTTAAGATAATACATATAAACCTTTCTTTTAAATTACTTTATCTATAAAAAAACGCTTCAAAATCAGTTGAGAATGGCAACGTCAATATCGAATTTTAAATGTAAACTATGTTTTTAAACACGTCTGTATATGTTTTTTTCTTTTTTGACATTATTATGCATATAATGTTTTACCTTGCATCAGTCTACCTATTAGAAAAAAACCGCATGAAAAGAATACATACTAAAATTAAATTTTACCATTTCTTACAATTAAAAAGTCAGCAGGTTTATGTGTATTCGTTCTTTTTTAATCGCTACCTGCTAATTTTTAACGTATTAAAAGTACATTGAAAAAATCGAGCACGCAAAACTAATAAAGGTAGACCTATCAAATGTGATATTTTTGTAAAGCCCTTTGGATGATCTTTATATTGGGGATATATTAGAGAGGGTGTTTAATTTAAATATATTATAAATACTTTTGTCCCATCCTGTATGTCTTAAGAGATTAAAAACAATAAATAACTGATTTAAAAACTACAAAATTAAAAATATAATATATTATACATCTTCATATCTGACTCCGGAACATAATACATAAAAATTTCTTTAAATAATTTTTATAATTAATAACTTGTACTAATACTTTTCATCATCAGGATATTATATGTCAAAATTATAGCTCTATTGTAACTTTAATATCCTGCCCTGCCAAGTAAGAATTTTAAAGAGATTTGTTTTTAAAAAATTGTAAATATTTGCAATTCTAACTGGGATAGCCTTAATCTACAAATTTGGTACAAAATAGCAAAAAAATGCTAATATACTTTGCTACATTTTTTTAAGAACTAGTAACTTTGCCTAACAAAAAAATATTAAATAAAAATCACTACCATTTTCTTTTAATTTAAAACAAACAAATCGATGGATTAAATAATTAAATCCTTAGGATGATATTATTAAGGCATTAACATGTATTCTTGCTACATTTTTATAAGGCTGATAAAATAACTTGTTTTTGTGAAATTCTTGCAATTTAGACAAAATCGTAAATTATAAAACTGGTAACATACTTACTACCTGCAATTTGTCTCTACTTTAATGCGATACATTTCAGTGATCCGTGGACATACAAATCTATGATTTTAGGATATAGCTAGTTGGTCAATTGACCATCATTTTAACAAAGAGCAAGAAACATCCTAAAAAAATCTCTTTGCGACGTATATACCAAATAAATCACTTAAGCAAAAACCTATAACAATAGAACTTTATACATTCTAGGTTTTTAATAATGTGAATTTAAAAAAATAGTTAAAATTTTTTATACATTATACAGTTATTCATCAACTTCGTAAAAAGCGACTATCGATCAAGTTATACATCGATAGTTTAATACTATCGATAAAAATTGTGCTATTCTATCCTGACTTCATCAACAAAACATAGCTTAAGAAGATTAAAGGCGCAGCCAGGAAGAACACGCTTGGTGTATTCCTTTTAGGGTCTAGAACCGCCCGAAACGACACCAAGAGTGTTCCGTTTACTTGCAGTCTATTGTATTTTTGACAGTTTTGACACTCTTGACAGTTTAGGAACGGTTTCGGGCGATTCTAGAGCATAAAGGAATACACCAACTGCTGCCTTTATGTTGTTTATGCTGTGATACAGTTTACTGGTGGGTGTCTGACCGGTGTAAATTACAGTCTCTATAAATCAAGTTACGGTATGAATCATCAAATTTTGTGGTTCGTTACTAATCTCGAGTGATATGAAATTCTGGCGCTTTAAATGGCTTAAATAATTAAAGCTACATGGAAGCTGTATAGGATTAACAAACGTACAAACTAACTAAACTACCAACTAAAATGGTAAAATATGTATATGTACGATTGAAGTGATTCATTAAACAAAAATATATATCAAAACACGTTTGGGTAATTTTAGTTACTTAACGTTTTAAAATATTTTTTAGTATCATAAAGCGGCGTTCTGACTTGCAACAATTCGCCAAACATCCGACCAAACTAGTCTTCCAGTGCATAGTAGGTGTCCCCAATTTTTTCTTTAAGAATAAATAAATTGGTATAGAAGTTATGATAAAAAACAATCATTTTTAAAATTTGTTTAGCACCCTGTAGTTCAAAAACTAGGACGTTTAGAACATTAGTTCACACAAAGTTTTTATTATTTTTATTATAGAATTATTTTCTAAAGTTTGTCGGATGTGAAACACACAAACAGGTATATTATTTGTTAATAAGACTTCTTATAATGATTTGCTTTATATTTTTAGCATATTATTAACATCTGCAGAACCTACATGCGTATGTAAAAAATCTTTTAACAATACTTTATTCCTATTTGTTAAATTCTGTATTTTAGTTTTATTTAAAGAATAGCTGAGCAATAAATTTTCGTTTCAGTTTTTTTTGTAGGTCCGTTAACGACGCAAATAAATCGTTGAAATAAAAAAAACACCTAAGTGTAAAAATGGCGAGCCCAAATAAAACAGGAAGTTGATCATTTTTGTTTTTGTGGTAGAAAAGACTTTTATCAGCATTTATTTTCTCAGAAATAAATACTGCTATGGAAAGCTTTAGAAGGTTTAATTAACTTTTTCAACACACTAATCCATGTTCCCATTTATTTTATTTTTTGTTTACAAAAAACACATGAAGTAAAATATAATGGTATTAATTTTGCTACAGAAAAAATCCTTTTTTATTTAATAACTTTTAGGATAAAAAAATTAAAATGGCGGCAATACAGAGGAGTTCCTATTATATTTCCTTTAATATTCAAATATCAGGAAAAAATATTTTGCTTTTAAAATTTAATAAAATAGCGTTTGGAAAGGGTTTGTACAAAATGCTACCACAAATTCCTTGGACCAAAATATTTCGATCTAGCCCAAATTACCTTAGTCGACAAATTGATTATTTGCAAGATACAGTGTGTCAAAGTTTTTATTTTATTTCAGTTATGTTTAATTTATTATACTGGGTGTTTCTAAACAAATGCAAAAAATTTAGGTGATTCCTTGTTTAATGTTAACGGTAGTTTGCTTTATAAACATGGGGTCAATAGTCAACCATAAGGAAGATATCGCGAAAAAAATTTAACAAAAAAATGTTTGTTCTTTTTGCTTAAAAACAAAATAAGTATTGTATTTAAACTACCAAGTAATGTCAAATAAAGACATATTACAAACGCCTTAATAGGTAACAGCGGATAAATGGAATTTTTAATAAAATAAATTTTCCCGTTTTCCAGTTTATCCAAATTTTAATTTTGAGGTTATGACGTAAGTGTCTGGTTAAATTTGTTGCGGAAGAACGATAAAGTTAGTCTATTTCCACCACTTTAATTAATTCTATAAAAGTAAGAAAATATTTAAAAAGTGTACTTTCATAAAAGCAATTCTTTGTTAGAATTTCATTGTTCTAGCACTTCCCGTTTTTAGGATAAAAAAACCTTATTTTTGCCATTTTTTGTACCGTAATATCTCCCTAATGGTTGACTTTTGACCCTATGTGTATGAGGCAAACTACCCTTTATTTTAAACAAGAAATAACCTCTTAAAAGGTTTTGCATTTGTTTAGAAACGCCCTGTATAAATTTTTCCACAAAATTCAGTATTGAATGGTTTTTCAAGGTGGGGAATCAAAATATTCTAATGTTTTTGTTGAAAATGTAGAGGGAGCTATCTTTTTTATCTTTGGACAAACCACGAGGGCTAAAAGCCTAAATACTAACGTACCGTGGGTGTCTTAAGCGAGGTAAGAGGGAGTTTGTTGACACGGGACTTAAATACTTAAAGATTTGGGGGAAGGAAAGACCTCCGCGGGCAGCAGGTTCCACAATCTAGAAACTCTAGGGATAAAAGAACGAACAAAGTGGGAAGTTCGGGGCCCGTCCAGTTGGACCGTATAGGGATGCATATGCGCGGAACCACAAGTTTATCTGTTGGGAACCGTAAGTTGAGGAACTATACTGGACAATTCTTCAGAGCAGAAGCCATGGAAGTACCTATAAAAAAGCGATAAATCCATCACAGCCCGACGATGGGCAAGAGAGAAAAGCCTTTCTGTAAGTGAAGGATCATTAATGAGACGAATAGCTCTTTTTGAATAGAATAGATAGAATGCTTAGAATGGAATTAGTTGTGGACGAGAGAAGGTCGTTGATGTGAAGAAGGAAAATGTTGGTGCCAGTACTGAGCCCTGAGGGACTCCAGCATTTACTTGGTGAAAGCTTGAAGAATGGCCGTCCACAATAACTGATATACGACGATCAGATAGATAACTAGAGAGCCAAGTACAGAGTTTAGTTGAAAGACCATAGGATGGAAGTTTATTAAGAAGTGCGGCATGCCAGACCTGGTCAAAAGCTTTGGATATATCAAGAGCAACGATCTGGGACTCACCTAAAAACTCAAGAGACTTATTCCAGCAGTGTGAAACGAAGGAAAGAAGATCTGCTGTAGATCTTTTGTGGCGAAATCCATACTACTTGTCATGCAGAATTTTGTGTTTTTCTAAGTACTTAAGAATTTGTGAATTAATTAATTTTTTCATTACTTTACAAAGAACTGAGAGAATTGAAATTGGTCTATAGTTAGATGGAAGAGATTTAGATCCTTTCTTTGAAATAGGTTGAACACGTGCAGCTTTCCAGCTCTCTGGAAAGACACCTGGTCAAGGGTTGAATTGGCAGCAAATTGTTTAGCAAATAGTTCTGTCTTTCCTTTACGGTAGAAATAATTTCATCTTCCAAAGTTAGCGGTGGAAATGAACTGGTACAAAAATTCCTACTTATGTTTTTCGCAAAGGACCAGAAAGATTTGCTGCCATTTGAGCAAGAAAGAACTTTGTTTTTAATACGATTATCGAAGGAGTCTTAGGCTTCAGAAATTGTTTGATTGTAGTAGTTTCTTGCTTCAATGCTGGCCTGTCGGTTTCCTGGACTAGGATCTTGTAGAAACTTCTTGTGAGCCTGAACTTTTAAAATTCTAGCTTTATCACAAGATTTGGAAAACCAGGGTTTGCTTTTGGATTGTTTGGGGTTCTTGATGGTGTGTGGAATATAGGTTTCAATGCCCAATTGAATTGATTCAGTTAGCTGATTGCAAATTACAGAAGGATCACGAAAAGAAAAGCAGATTGAATTCCAGGGATAAGTGACGAAAAAGTCCCTTAGGCCATCCCAATCGGCTGAGTTGTAGTGCCGTACTGTGCGTGGTGGCATGTATTCATTTACCTCAAGATGTGCAGGGTAAGATATAGTAACTAAGCCATGATCTGAGCGACCTAAAGGAGCTGTGACTTATGTTTGATAGAGTTCGGGGTTGGTAGTAAGAAAGAGATCTAGAGGATTTGAACTATGATTTGGGACTCTGGACTCTGGACTCTAGGAAAGTAGGTGGGTTCCATAATAAGGTTGGTAAGAGAGTTACTGATTGCGAAGATTTCGGCTGCTTTGCCTTGGAGGTCAGTTTTTGAAGAGCCCAGCTAATCCTTATTATGGACATTAAAGTCGCCAAGCACGATTACTTCAGCTGATGGAAACTGAGAAATTATGCTATCGATCTTTGTTGAAAGAAAGTCAAAGAATTCGACATTGGAATTACTAAATGGGGACCGGTACAAACAGCAGATAAATTTAGTTGAAGACCGAAGGGAACGTTTGAGCCAAAGGATATCGGGCCTACGTGACTCAAGATTGGAAAATCGAGCACAAGCCAGATCGTTGCGGACGTAAGCACATATGCCACCATGTGGGCGAAAAGACGAAATAAGTTCGTAGCCTGGAAAGAGAAGGTGGCTGGTTGAAGATTTAGAACTTATTTGTGTTTCCGTTAGAAACAGTAAGTAGGGCTTAGATGACTGAAGGTAATGGTGAACGGAGTTTATATTGGTGTTAAGCCCACATATGTTTACAAACGAAATTTAAACTTCTCGATGAAGACCTCCCAGATGCACCCTTCGCCCGGAGATCCGAATGGAGGGGTATTTTACCTCCGGAACATTTTACTTCCGGGTGTGCCGCCATTATTTGTACATAGTTTGGGGGTTTAAAAGAAAAAAAGAAAAGAAAAAGAAGGAAGAAGGAAATCTATAGCCTTTTCTTAGGTTTTAAGTGTCATAACTTTTTTGTCCCGTATGTTATGATTTTAGTTAAAAAATTTAATTTTTCAATATTTTTGCATAAAAAAAGTATATTTTATAAATATAGCTACGAGCAACCGTTTATGAGATATTTTAGATTAAACAATTTATTTCATACAAAACTTTGCCATTGCATTTATTCACGATTTCTCTGGGTCACCTGGTAGGGTCCAAAAGGGCTGTACAAAATGCTACTGTAAATGCACTTACCTTAGTTCAACGGTTGCTTGTTTGCAAGATACAGGGTATCAAATTTTCCATTTATTTTTTTGATTTAAACACCCAGTACATTGCAAACAATCAACTTTTCAACCAAGACAAATTGGGGTAAATCGTTGTATTTTGGCGTAAGGAAGGTGTAGTACCAATTTGTACAAAGCTTGTAAAGGAACCCGGGTGGCCTAAATAAAGCGTAAAGGAATGCAAAGGATTTTTTTAGGTGAAAGGAAACGAATAACTAGAATATTAATATACCGAGGGAAAAAAGTTATAAAACTTTAAACAAAACTAAAGGACTGCAGGTGCCTCCCTTTACATTTCACAGCAAAAACATGAGTAGCTTTCGATAACATTCTTAAAAAAATCCCATTCGCCGAATTTTCTGACAAAATTCCTAATAATAAATCAAATATCTTTATCTCAAAAACGAATAACTTTTTGACCAGGGTAAGTAACGTTTGATCGTTGTATTTTGGTCCAAGGAATTTGTAATAGCATTTTGTACAGACCTTTTAAAGACACACTGTATAGCAAATGTTGCAGCACTAATGCTTTGTTTAGACACTAAACTAAACTAATACTAACTAACTTCTAACTACTTTCCTAATTTTTACTGTCCGCACGCACGAAAATACTTAATTACTCGCTACTTGACTAGCCGTGTCTGAACAGGGCTTAAGAAAAATACAAAAGTAAAGCTTGACTATCAATAGTTTTGTTGCAAAAAGTATTATTTATCATAACTTATTTTTGACATGACTTGGTATCTCTTTGGCCATGTTATTCAATGAGATAAGTTAAAAACACCAGTGGTAGCAAAAATAAAGCTTTTTAATGTTAAGCCGCGACCAGACTTGCAACAAGTCGCCGTGCCGCTCCAAGACGCATACCGAGCTACATGGCGCGGACGGGGACGTTGCCGGAATTCACGTCGTTTCAAGTGCTTGGCAAATGATTTGCGGGTGATTCAGAGATTGCCTGTTTTTTGGCGTCAAAGGAGCGCTTAAACAGGTTGGTTAATTTTAACGGATGTTTGGCGAATTGTGGTGTTTAACATTTTTAAAACCGGTGACGGTTTGCTAAATTTTAAACTGCTAAGTTGGTTAATTTAAATATAAAAAAGCAATGTTCTAAATGTTTTTTTTTTTACCTTTAAAGTATACAAAATGATTTAAGTTCAATCGTTTATACAGGGGGATGTAGTGTAAGAAATTATTTAAAAGGACCCCGCTTAAAGTAAATTTAAGATAAATACAAAAAAAAACTTGGTATCTTGGATATCTTGACTCCCTAATTAAATGTTCTTATGTGACTCAAAGTTGGATATTTGTTTGAGTTAAGTCGAGTACCTCCTATGATTTTAATTTATTTTCTATATTACTTAAGTTTTTTCAAAACATATTTTAATGCGTTCCTATGTATAAAACTAGGTGGCATAGTACATGTATATTTTGACGGTACTAAAATGTGTTTTAGTCTGCACAATATTAGTCCAAAAAATTATTTAAATATCGAGTTTGTTTTTTTATTATTAAAAATGTCACTTTGAGTTTTGCACTTTAGCAAAACTATAATTATCATTGACTTTAGGCAACCTAATAATAAGTTTATACGTTTTGACGCCACTGCCATGAGATATATTGTATATAAAAACTTTTCTTATATTTTGCTACTCTATTTGGTAACCTATACTGCCCTCAAACGGAAAAACACCGTATGTGAATAGGCTTATGATATATACATACGGCGTTTTTCCGTTGGACGGCAGTTTAGGTATGCATAACAAAAATATCTTGTAAAAGCTTTAGTAATATCAAAAATAAATTACATTCATAGAGGGTACTCGAAATCGCATCTTAGCAAATATGTAACTTTGAGGCTCTATAATTCTAAAACTGAATTTGATGGTACGTTGTGCCCACGGGAATATTTAAGCAAAAAGTCAAGATTTAGCACCTACCAAATTTAAAAAAAAATTAGCCGAAATCCACTCTTTATAAGGATTGAGCGGGGTCCTTTTTTAGTAAATTAGGTGTTTTTAATTTTTAGGACTTTTAGTAACTAAAAATTAAATGTCATAGCAAGTAGCAATAAGAGTAGCTACGTAATACAAAAAATATTAGCTTACTCTTCTACAAGTAGAAAGAGTCCAAGCACAAGAATATGGTTTTAGATATATTTTTGAAAATCCATATCAAATATTACACCATCAACATTAACCAATTGTTTGGCAACAAATGACAAATATAAATGTTAAATTGAGAGTAAGGCGCCCTTTAGAAAACAAAAATTAAATGGAAGGGAAAGTCTTGAGGCACATTATTTTAAAGTTCCTGATGAGTACTTTATAACCCCAGAAAAGTCTATACCTACTACAACATGGCGGTACTTTAAAAAATACCAAATTACCTGATAAGGATGACCATATTTTTAAAACTAATAAAGTTAGATATACTTAACATTTTTTTTTCCTAAATCATTTTTAAAGACCTATTTAACAGTGATATGGGTAATAATATACAGCGTAAAACAAAAAGTATATATTTTTTTAGTGACGCACCCTGTATAATATATCACCATTAAAAATATAAGTAAAAGGCTTTTAAGATTAAACCACATTTTTTATATCTAACTTCATTACTCTCATAAATAGGGCCAGCTAAATTGGGTATTCGGTAGGTTTTAAAGTACCGCCATTTTGTACTTGGTAAAGAAATTGACTATATATTCTGGGGTTATAAAGTACTCGTCAGGAAGAGCCCCTTTCCATTTAATATCTGTTTTCAAAATGGCGCCCAACTTTTGGTTTAAAGTTTATATCTGTCATTTCTTGCCTAAAATTTGATTTATGTTATCTTACAAAAATTTTAAATTTTTATAAAAAATACCAAACAAGTCAAAAATATTTTTTCTAAATAGAAAAATGTTTGGATTTTTAGTTATAAAACATAGTAGACACTTTTCTTTTATGCTAATTATAGTTGACATTCTTATTAAGGAATAAAAATTAAATGGCGTGTCACTTCTCTGTATTTCTATAGTGAAAAGAAAAGGGTTGTTTTGTTTTGGTTTTTGGTTGCCTGTTAAGCTTTTCATTTAGCGGAACGTGTATAAGTGTTAAAGGTGCTTTTTATACTAATAAATTAAAAAATAATGACATGGTAAAAGTCTAACTTAACCAAACAATATTAATTGGATCTTAGGCTGCTTAATAGGCAATTTAGTAACAAGCTTTTATGTTATCAGTTAATTTTTAATGCTTGTGTCGTCAAGCTGAGAACAATATTAACCTACTGTGGCTTTAAGCTACTATTTTATAAAAATCGTTAAATCTTCAGTAAATAGCTAGTAAACTTAGCTATAAATTGCTCACATCAAGCTATAGATTTCCAATAAACCAAAATGGCTTCCGCTTTTACATTTTGTTACGTCGCATTTATTTAGGGATTTTTGACCATTCGAGGATTTATAACGGCCTTCCCTGGACGTTACGGAAACCGGAAAATTTATTGAGTGGTCCATTTTTAAATAAATAACGCGGGTGCTAAAAGGGAGAGAAAGCAAACAGCACGAAAAATGGGGTTTTTACGGTTAAAAATAGCTTAGCATTTAATCGCCTAATGATGTTTTATTGGGGCAATTTCGCGTCGGTAACGATTGGTAAATAAACGCAATAAAATTAAATTTGAAGTTTTCTTTAAATCTTTTTGCCAATTAAATGGTGTAAACAATAATAGAGAGTGTTAGTAAACTTTAATATAGGGATTTTCTTCGAATGACAATTTTTCGAACAACTGTTTTTCGAATGACAATTTTTCGAAGAAGTGTTTTTTCGAATGAACAGTATTCGAACAAAAAGTTGTTCAAACTGGCAGTTTTTCAAACATTCAGTTTTTTAAATTGGCCGTTTTTTAAAGATAATTTTTTAAGGAATGGTAAAATGTAGAATCAAAACTAACCAAAATTGATGTCCAGATACCATGTATATAAAATTAAAATAATTTTTTCGTAAATTATCTGTCCGTTTAATAACCCATTCGTAAAATTACCAATTCAAATAATTGTCTTTTTAAATGACTGTCCATTCAAATAAATGTCGCTCGAAGAACCTTGTATGAATGATTATCATGTAAAAACTCTCCATATATCACAAAACTTAAATACAAATATTTTAAGAACGTATGCTATGTAAGGCTTTCGCGGCTATCTTCTGCTAAACTTAAGTTTTTTGGCTATTCGGCCGTCGTTAGATTTTGTATCCTTGCGAAACGTCAAGGATACAAAATCTACAACGACGGCCGAATAGCCCAAAAACTTAAGTATTTTAAGAACGTTTTTAAGGTCAAAGGAGAACTTTTATTCCTAATCATAAGTTCTAAAATGCATCCCTCTTTAGCTACAGGCATCGTAAATTTAGTTTTGAAGAATATTATTCTAAACTATAGCTATTTAAACAAAAAATGGCATACTTCTGCTATTTTAGCGAAACATCAATGTTTTATCTTTTAATAGGTACAAACCGAATTTTAGAGAAAAAGTAAAGGGTGAGCTGTGTTGCGACCAATATATTTACGTGGGTGTCAAAAGGTAGAGAAAGCAAACAGCACGAAAAATGGGGTTTAATTATTGTCATACGTAAAAAGCGGTGACAGCTTGTTTTTGTTTTGGTTGGCGTAAGGCATGTATACATTTTTTTAGAATGACATAACATATATCACACTAGTGTTGTTAAGTATTTTTTAACACTAGTGTGATAAGAGGCATTGTCTATGCATGTGTTTTTTTTGCATGTAGTCGTGGGAATTAAGATTTAGTATTTTTTCTACAACCACATGTAAAAATAGCAAATAGTACACTGTTTTCATGCATAAAAACGCCTTATATCACACTAGTGCCGCAAAGTACTTTACAACATAAGTGTGATGTAAAATATGTTATGATGTCATTCTGAAAGATTGTATACATGCTTTACGCCAGCTAGAACAAAAACTTCTCCTTTATCGCTGCCATATTGTTATTTAAAATAAATGTACTAACATTAAAAAAAACTTGCAATATTTTTAAGTGATGACCTTCTTAAATTTTACAATGATAAAAGTTTTACGAAGCTACTAGGTGGGCGATTTTCGATACAAAAATCCCAACAAAACATAAATGTAAAAATGGTAAGCTAAGTTTAGTACTAAAATTATGCTAGGCTTCGCCGCAAAAACATGGAGATATAAATGGGTGCCAAGTTCTTTACAAAATCCAAATATCTATGAGGTCTTAGAGTATGTTAGATTTGACTACAACAGTCATTTTATTAAGGTATTTAACTTATTTAAATATTTTTTAAATTTTATTAATAACTGGCCAGGTCTGATCTAATCTACTTAAAGATCTCATACATATTTAGATTTTTTACAGAACTTGGTACTCATTTAGATCTTCATTCTTTTTGCGGTGAAGCCCACAGCCAGGCATAATTTTAGTGTTTAACTTGGCTTACCATTTTAACATTTATATTTTTGGTAAGATATCATTCCTTTTTGTAAAAAAATACAGTGTGTCTGCGTAAATTCGCGTCATATGGAAAACTTTTTTAATATTTACTTTACGAAAAAAGTATTGTTTATAAAAATTCTGCATAGTCCAAAACCTATAAGGCAAGATACCAAATTGTATCAGCCATCTATGAGGTGTTGTACCATTATTTTTGCAATTATTAAAAGTTCTTATATGAGAAAGATGTTAAAAATAAAAAATTTGTTTGAAATATGCCCAATTAATATTTATGCATTATTTATTTGCAAGAAAAACTTTTTTGAATATTTTTAGTATATATATATATATATATATATATATATATATATATATATATATATATATATATATATATATATATATATATATATATATATATATATATATATAGATATATATATGTATATATTAGAACATAGTTAATAATTGCTCTTGTTTCGATAACAGTTAACTTAAAAAGTTTATTTATAATTGTCCTATATCAATAATAATTATCAATTGCATTACACCAATGTGGAAACCTAAATTTTTACCATTATCGCGCAAAAATATATATTAAAAAGTTTTTTGTAAAGAAACAAAATTGTTATTTAAAAGTAATTTTTAATTTTAAAAATATTTTCTTAAAAAAATGGTATTAGCAACATTATAGCAAAAATTACATTTTTGACCAAACCTCGTAGATGACTAACACAATTTAATATCTGATTATTATATATCAGGGTTTAAACCAAGCAGAACTTTTTATATTGAATAACTTTTTTTCGCCAACTTACGTGGACACATTGTATAAAATAATACAATTACCAATTCATTTCTTTCACGCTTTGTGTATTCAGTTTGTTTATTGGGGTGGCAACAAAACAAGGAACATATTATTGCTGAAGTTATCTTTTTTTATAAACTTTTGTTTAATCATAATAAAATATAGCCGATAGCCTTCCTGAATAGTGTAGCTTACTGATTGTAAAAAAATCAGGATCGATTTAGTATTTCCGAAAATTAGCTCTTACAAACAATCAAAGTTATAAACTTTAGCTTTTTGTTTATAATATTAGTATAAAAAAATCCAACAAAAAATCCACAAAGAATAGGTCAATTTGTTACTTTTATTATTATTATTCTTAACTACTTTAATTTTTTTAAAAAGTGCCTTCACAGAGGATTGAACCTGGGACGTCCGCGTGACAGGCGGAGCATTTTATCACTGGACTAATCGCAATTTATAAACCTAACCCCACAACGTTAAAAATTATTCAAGATAGCCGCCCTGTGCCTACTTCGTTGGGAGTTGATATCATAAACTTTTTGTTTAACTGTAGTAAAGTATAGCCTATAACTTTAAAATAGTGTAGCTTTTTGATTGTGAAAGAATTTTTTATGATAGGTTCAGTACTCAGTAGATTAGCGGCTACAAACAAACAAACCCACAAACAAAGTTACAAACTTTACCTCTTTATATATAAGTATAGATAGCCGACCCGTGCCCACTTCGTTGGGCGTTAATATCTAAACTTTTTGTTTATTTGTAGTAAAATATAGCCTATAACACTCCTAAATAGTGTAACTTTCTAATTGTGAAAACATTTTTATGAGAGGTTCAGTACTTTGGAAGATTAGCGGCTACAAAGAAACAAACCCACAAGCAAAGTTACAAACTTTACCTCTTTATATATTAATATGGAAGTATAGATAAATAAAAGAGAAAATAAAAAAATATATATGTTTCCGCCCGGAATTGACCGGGGATTTCCCGCGTATTAGGCGGATATGATAATCACTACACCACACCAACTTATCATATCAAGTAGATATCTTGCGATAGTTTACGCTACAATTAGAAAACACTTTTTGTGTGAGGACCCCTTTATTTTTTCCCTTTTTTTATTTTTTCCTACGCTTACACACAATTACCGAGCTGGATTCCAAATTTCATCTTTCTAGGTCATCTGAAAGTGGATTAAGTTTTTGATCTAAATATATGTCAGTCAGTTAGTGAGTGACTCAGTCAATCAGTGGAAAATTGGTGACTTTTGGACCTTCATATCTTTATAACCGTTAGACCAAGCCTTATAAAATTTTGGGCTCTTAGTTGTCCTTATGGGTATAAATAAATACACGTTTTATATGTTTACGTTAAATAGGTTTTAAGTTATAAAGGGGGTCAAAAGTGCCACCACGGGGTTCGAGTAATATTACAAGCGGCGCTGTAGCCAGGTCCTATTCTTAAACTTAGCTTGACACGCTACCGCGTGTCTAGATAACGAGCGCAGCCTTGTGTACTGGGGAAGGTTTAATTGAATAGCAAAATGCATAATGCGGCCATGGATTCAAATTCATTTGTTTTGGGAATCAGTTTCGTATCACGCCCAAATATCGTGTATCGTGGTATGTATTTTGCACTTGTACTTCTACAAATAATGTAATAATATTTTTATTTTAACACTTCTTTCCCAAAAACATTAACTTATTCTAGAAACCTTATACCTTACATTAAAAAGGATATCGTGCTCTGAAGGGCCAATTTAATTTTATTCACCTTATTCAATGGGTTTTATTCTACTATATTTTATTTACATTTTAAGTTTTTTAAAGGCTTCGGCACTAGTCTATTATTCGTGGAGGGTATATATTCTATTAGAATTACGGGTATTATAAATGCATGATGAATGTTGTTGTATGGAAGAAAAATGGTTATTTCGTGCAAGTTACATACTATACTTTCTCTACAACTATCGATATATCACTGATTTTTTTTTTTTTAACGCTTTCGATTTGTGAAAAATTATTTGTGAACCATGGCATATGCGATATTATAGCCTACTGTGGATATTTTAACAAATCTTTTTAATTTTATTATTGGTTGATTTTACCTACCTATAAAATACTTTTACACTTATAAGTGACTAAAAAGTAGTACCCTTGACTGAAGAGTTTTATTCAAAAAACCAGATTGTCAAAAACATATCCAACTTACCGTATTAATGCATATTTAAAGCATTTTATGACGATCGTGGGTAATAAATGTGGGTAATGGCCGTTGGTAATGAGCCATAATATCTATTTAAAATCACACAAATAATAATGTATAGATTTTTTAACAGTCGTAGAAAAATATTTTTTTACTGTGGTATGAAATTTTAAATATGCTTGCGAATAAATACTTAATATTGTTCATTGAATTCTTTGTAAAACCCTAAACCGTGTAAAACTGAAAAAGGCTGAGTATTATTATACTGATAATAGTATGCACTGTACATAAATTTTCATAAGCTAGATTAATATTGCAGGTTGAGCAGAATGAAATATACCATAATCCTGATAAGTTATGTTATTCCAAATTCGGAATATTGCTGTAGTCCGGACAAGCAATGTTTTGCATGCAATTTAAACTAAATCTTTTAACAGTTATGTCAAGACATATTTTTAATTTTTTGTAAAAACTTAAAAAATAGTATTAATTTTAACAGAGAAACAAAGGCCTTAAATAAAGGACTATTTATGTATTTTAATTAATAGGTAATATCTACAAGGCTGTTAAATATAAAACGAATGATTTTTTTTTTAATTTTAAATTTTTTAATTTTTTACAAAAGTTGATGCATGGTTTAAAACTACATTAGCCGACGTGACGTTAGTTATAAATAAAGTCCAACGATATACAGTAGACTGGGCCAATAAAGATATGTTTTTTTAAACGGTACTAAAAATCTTTATTCATAATGATAAAAAAATAGTGTGAAAGTTAGAGCCATTATTATTAATATTTGGAAGTCTATCATCACGACTAACAGTTTTTTTTTTTAAAAAACCGTCTTTTATGCAACGCTTTCTAATCGTTAATCCAAAAAATGTAATATGCTGCAAAATAGTCTTTTAAATTTTTTAAAATAAATTAAGTTTTTCGACTGTGAAGTTTAATCGAAAAGTAATATGTAAAATCTTTATGAGTCGAATAACTTTTTGAAGCACTGACTTTAGTAAACATGTTAAAATAGCTTTTTTATAGCGCATTAGAGCTTGTTTAAAAATATGCATTTGATTTATTTTTTTATTATTTATATTTGTAGTAGTAAAAAGTTGAAAATGTTTAATGTTTAAAGCCGAATTACACAAAAACGGTTTTTCGATAACTTAAGAAAAGAGCTTTTTGTAGGATCTTTAATTCTTTTTAAGAAAGTGTGATTGTAAACTTTTTTAGATCAACGATTTGCTACTGAATAGCAGTATCACTTTTCTATAAGTAAATACATGCACTTGTAAGCAAATGATTGACTTTATTCAAACGTTTGAAGTAAGTCCTTCTATTTTCTATACTAATAAGCAAAAGCATTTGGTTTTTTCTATTAATATGGCCCAATAAAGCAATATTTTTATTTATTTTCTACGATAAAAATTAAAAACTTGACGAACGATACCTAAATATCCCTAATATTGATATTTTTTTCCAACCCGAGAAGCGCAAGATTAAACCTAATAAATAAAATCAGTTTGGTAGAAAGAGAAAGATCAGAAAGTGATGTGAGAAGTTGTGACAAGTTGGATCTTAAGATTCGATTTTATGCTTTTTGAATCTAGGTTTTAGTTTTAGGTCATTAAGTTTTTGGAAATTTTAAAAGATGTTAATAAAGGTATGTTGGTTGTACATAATATACAGGGTGTCCAGAATTGGTAGGGAATATATTGGGATATTGAAAACTATTAGAGATAGAAAGATGGTTAAATGGGGAAAGTTGTGGGCCATTCAATGGCTAATCTAATGCGGTTTTAATGACCTATTTACCCAAACATAGATGAATATTTACTTTGTGTGCATCGGCATATTAAAATATGTATTAATTATATGAAGCTGTAACTTTCTATCAGAAATGTGTATATATGCTTAAAAAACATTTTTATTTTTATTTTTTTACCCATTATAGATAGCATAGCATACAAAAACCAAATTCATTATATATTTTAAATGGCACGAACACAGTTAAAAAACCAAATTTTACTTACATAACAGTCTGGAAAAAAGTTCTCTACAATTATTATCAATCTACTATTTTATATTATAGCATGTTTTTGCTATTTTTTAATATTTTATTTAATAATTACCATAGTTATCTTTAAAAAAACAATATTTAAAAAAAAGTTTAACATTTTGATGGCAGCTCATGTATTATAAAAATCGGGTTATCTTACAATCTGCAAAATATTTTTGAATGTTTGTTCGTATTACAATTCATCTTTTTTTTTATAAACTTATATATTCCTTCAATTTATTTAAACTTCCATATGCAATTAAATTTTTACCTATAAAGAATAACTAAAGAGAACATTGTTATTTTAGAGACTAGTATATTAGTATAATTTAGTTTTTTAATTGTGTTCGTGACAATTTCGAGATTATAAGTAAGGTCTTTTTATATTATGGATAATAAAATAAAAAAAATTTTTTGGGGACATAAACCTATTTCTGGCAGAAAAGTAAGAGCTTGATATAATTAACACATATTTTAATGTGCCGATACACAAGTTTATAAAAGTTAAAAATAAACTTGCATTACCCTTCCCAATATAGGTCCTTATTGAGAAATGAATGGCAATTGTTTCTAGAACTACTGGCTCCGGAGTCATGGCCACCTCGAATAAAAAAATTAATTTTAACGATTTTTGACATAGTAATCAAAAATAACCATAAATGGAAAAAACGTTCTTTAAAAATGTGCAGAAAAACAAAATGGCCACCATAAGAAAAACGAAAGTTGAAAATGGTATTTCAAAACCGAAAGGTCCAAATTAATATCTGAATATAAAAATGCATTGCTCCTAAAAAGTTGTTCCAATAATGTTTTCACAGATTCCAAAAATTATTTGAAATAAAAAAACTTTTTCTAAAATGCACGTTTTCAATTTTTTCAAAATAACTCAAAAATCAAACAAGATACAGCCGTCATCAAAACAGCATTAGATTATCCATTAAATGGCCCACAACTTACCCTATTTAATCATCTTTCTATCTCTTATAGTTTCCAATATCCCAATACATTCCTTACCAATTTTCGACACACTGTATATATCAGTTTCCAGCAATCGTCCGTAAGTTACCTTTTTAAATAAATTTGTGTACAAGTTTTTTACATTTTATGTTTTTAATATCATAAAACATTATTTTAATAGGTTTCTTGCCTTCAGTTGTTGCTTTATTGCAATTTTGACCTAAGACACATACAATATAGTTTATAAAGGAAGCTGGGTGGTTAACATTACGAAAATAACATTATCTATATTTAACGTATGTCATGCTTCAAAGAGAAATTTAGTAATTGAAATAGATTCAAAGCCATATTAAAAGTTATATTTGCTATGTTATTTATAGGTATTTATTGGGTATTTATTATAAATAACTTGTTCAAAGTATTTTATTATCTCTTGGGTGTTACAAGTGATTTACTCTTATAATTTCTTCGCCTTTTAGGATAGAAAAATAATATTTAGTATATCGTTATTTGACATAATTATGGATTTACACATGTCATGAATTTTTTTTTAAATGTGAATTATGAATATTGGGAATGTGGTCGTTGTTTATAAAAATTAACCACAGTATATATTTTTCATAAGCTCGTAAAAAGGCAAATTAATTTTTTAACAAATATACAGGGCCTTTCATTAAAAAGACCCTTTATTGGCCAATATTTTCAAAACAAGAATATTTGGAAACATTTTGACGACGCCACTGCATCCTCCGTACAAAAATCATATAAAAAAACGTTTTTACCTTTTTGATACGTTAATAGCTAACTGAGATACAAAGGGCACCTACAAATACAAAATTTTTAAAATCATCCTAGAGCTCAGAGACTAAGGCTATGATGGCTTTGTTTATGGCATCTTTTGTTTTACAAAAAAGTAGCTTGGGTTTGCGAAAACCGCAAGGTTCTATCTTTTATAATAACTAAGATACCCCGCTGTTGCAACCAAAATGGGACACCCTGTACACTTGTCTAATCTAATAGAAATACAAAACATCCTCATTACTTGTCTATTGGTATAGGTTATACATAGAATTAAAAAAAACAGCCGATTATTCTACATATAACAAAAAATGGTTTACGAGCTGTTTTTTCATGATAATTGTTTATCTTTTTGAAAACAAATATTTTACAAACTTTTGTGTGTGTGTTTTTTATTTGTCTTATTGCACACCTATGCTAAAAATATATTTGGTATAAAATGTGCAAAATCATTTTTGTATCAGTAAAAGTTAAAATTATTAGGTGCTTTAAAAAATTGTTAATGTTTAATAATATTTAATAAAAATAGACTTTTTGCAATGATTTCCTACATTTTATTTGTAATATATTAGTACCGCTCTTGGTATCTCATTCCCGAGATATTTATCATCAAAATTAAAAACGAAAATAATCTCATTTTCACTATATTTGCCCTTTTTCTTAGCACACAATTCTTGATTTAAAATGAAATTGCCAATAATATTTAATTTTCACCTTATTAAACGCCGTTTTTTCATATATTTTACATTTTTATTAAATAAATTGGGAAAGTTCCTTTTAGAAACGCTGCAACCGTGCGTACACCGCTTCACCGGCCCCACCATAACTTGCTATGATTAAAAACAATTAAAAACAAAGCTATACAAATAAAAAATGAAAATAATCTTATTTTCACTATATTTGCCCTTTTTCTTAGCACACAATTCTTGATTTAAAGTGAAGTGGCCAATAATATTTGATTTTCACCTCATAAAACCCTGTTTTTTATATATTTTACATTTTTTATTAAATAAATTGGGAAGGTTCCTATTAAAGACGCTGCAACCGTGCATACACTGCTTCACCGCCTCCACCATAACTTGCTATGATTAAAAACAATTAAAAACAAAGCTATACAATTTAATGTATAAAAGTTTAAAGTGTACACACTTAGAGTACTTGCCAAACCTCAATTTTTTTTTTTTTTTGTTTCAAATGAAAAAATAATAATTTTATCAAATCAGTTTGTCACTTTAGGGTTAAAAAACATATTTTAAAGAAAAAAATTAAGATTTTTATTTCACGGATCTTATATTTGGAAAAAATGTCTCTTTTAATTTTTTAAAATTTTTATTTCCAATTTTGCACATCGGCCTAAAATTAAATTCTTTTTAAATGTCCTTTGTAGATATCAAGCCAACTAACCTTATATTTTTATTTAATTTTTAATAATTATCTTGCCAACCGACGCTCATGATCCGGATGGTATTTAATTTTAGATAACCCGAGTAGCAGAGGTAATTGCCAAAAATAGTTTTTTAACAATTTCAAAAATAGAAAATGTTTTGATATGTGCCTAACTCTTTGGCGGTCACTGTAGATATTTTTTCTTAAATAAATTTAAAAACAAATCCTCTTACTTTTCTGTTTTCAACTTGTTACACCCTGATTTTTAACCTCAAAGCAAGCCACTAACAGACAAAAACAGCAAACAAGAAAAACCCCGAAGTTGTTAACTTCAAAATGGTGGCCTAAAACTTACGTTGCGGTTTTGCCTGCGGCTCGGTTTCAGAGCTGTCCGTTTTCTTTAGAAAATAAATCAATTTCGTTTTCCAAACAGGACCCCTTCGTAGCTATTATATCTGCTGCTGGCAGTTTTGCCTTACAAGCAACAGAAATTAGAAATAAAATGTTTAATATTGTGAATTGAACCAATTACTGAACTTTTTTAATGTTTGCTAAATTAATTCAAATGTTACTGATATTTATATATAGGGTGATTCTTAAATTAAAAAAACAATAAACAAGACACTAATAGTGCACTTTATTATTAGTTGTTGTGATTTTATTTTTAGGCGATCAGAATTACAATTAGGACTTATAGTGATTATACCATATTATTTCTGTAAAAAAAAAAATTACATGGAAAAAACAAACCTTATATGTCAGTTGCATGCGAAAAATTGCTGATACAGCATACATAAATATATATTAGAAATTAAAATTTATTATTAATCCAACATACTGGTGTACTTCCAAGTACAAATTTACTAAATTAAGTACATATGATGTTTGTATTATCTACTCAATGACAACCTTGTTTTGCGTGTGCTCTTTTAGTAATGTTTTTTTTTGTCACACAAGACCGTGAGCTAGGACCGTATGTCTAGCGATATGTTTTTCGTTTTTTTGTTGTATTTTTTGTCTATTTTTATGTTTAAGTTAAAAAGGGTGCGTGTAAAAGGCACGTAAGTTGATTTAAGTCATAGTTGGTGACGTGCATGTCCACCGTAACGCCAAAAGTAACCACTACGAACGCATCACCCGATTTAATTTTCCCTATTATGGCTTCACTCATAGCAAATAAGTAACGTATATTTAATGGTTTTAACGATATAGTTCAAAATGTCGCGTTATGCCTGCTATAGCTTTAATTTATGGCGTTGTTTATTCGACCAACGTGATGATAGAAGCATGGCGCGATTAGAAAGACTATTAATCACTCAAATTGTTGACAGTTAAGTAAAAGTCCTCTGTAAAATTAAATTGTTTATTTATTTGTAAATTATGCTAAAACCAAGTTTTTGAAAACACATATTTGGTGTTTTAATTCATAAACAACTCAGCTTAAGCCGTGGGTATACGAAACAAATAGTTATGTCAAATTTGCAGAAAGGTCTTAAGTTTTTACAGAGTCTTATTTAATAAAAATTTAATAAATTTTGTATTTTTTGCAAGGAATGTTGTGTAGAAAGTAGATATTTCGTTTTTAAATTTTACTTTATATTTCATGTAAAATTGCTTTTTGATATTTATCAGGTTAATAAATAGTAATTTATGTAACAAGTGCATAAAGTGATACTTTTCTTTACGAATGGAAAGTTGCACAGCACGAGCCGTTAGGCGAGTGCGGTAATCCCATAAGTAAAAAAGACACTTTATGCATGTGTAACATACTATATTTTTTCCACGACCATATAAAAATTTCCGAATATACCATTTTATACACGTTTTATTTATCTACACTTGTTAATTTTAATTTTTGCAGCACAGCGATTATATTGCAACAAAAATCATAGCTTCTTGTTTTTTAGGAGACAATTATCCTTCTTATAATTATGCATTTATTATTTAATTATAGAAAAATGTACGTCACTTTTTGTAGAAATAATACTAAAGCAGTTCAAATTCCTTTTCAACTTCTTAGTCATCCAAATTCCTTATTACTAATAATTTTCAATAATTTCTAATAAGTTCATTTGCAAACTGTCAAATTTTAAAACTAGTGATACATGAACTATAAGCAATAATGAAGAAATCAAAGGTAACTTGACCGTTTGGTCCAGTTGATGTCGCGCTTACTGATACATTGCATAAATTGATATTTAAGTTTATTGTAGTAGGCTGAAACAAAACACTAATTTAAAGTATGAAAAAAGTCTCAAAGAATTTAAAAAGTTACTTCTTCTAACATTATGTACTGTACTAGAATGAAGTACTTTAACTTTATGTTAACGATTAAAAAAAACAGCATTTTTTTAAAGGTCGTGAAAAAAAATATTTTTAAAAATAAACTTTATTAGTAATACTACGCTTATATTGTTAAAAAGAGGAGGAAAATTTAATAAAATTATTTAATTATAAACCTATAATAATTAGGTAATATATCGTATCAGCTATTTTATTGGGTATATTGGCCAGTAATGCAATAGCTAAACAAGCACTATTATGGTAGGTTTACATCTGACATTTATTGCATAATATTTATGTCAGACAGAAATTCTGGCTACTAAAACCAATAAAAAAAAATCTATCAGACATACATTTTTGACCGATTACATTAGCCAATTTTATGTCTGACATAAATATCATGCAATATATCTGTCAGATGTAAACCTACCATAAGTCACCCCATCCAATGTGTTTACATGTCGGCATTTGCGGTAGACTGTCTCCTTTCTACGCATTTCCTGTTTACATATTTGACTGACTGATTCTGTGTAAAGCTTTGTTGACGTATATTTTTTTTTGTAACTTTGCTTGTAACAAATTTACATTTTCAAATAAATAAATTGCCATGCAGTTATTTTCTTAGGGATTAATAAAAACATTATTTACATAATTTGCACACAAAACAATATTAAAAATGTTAGAATGTTTTTTCTCCTTTAAAAATCTGCTATAATTCAAAAGTTAAAGAACACCATCCAGGTATTTTAAAGGGAAATATAATAAACGGCCGCCACATCCGTAAGATCATTTTTCCAAGTCGTTAGCGTCGTATTTAGAAGATGTTGAATTTAGGTACATTTATATTAAATCGGAAGCAAGTATTGGATGAAAAATGTCGTTTTAATATATTTTGCATACATTTATTTTCATTCTACGGTGAGAGGTTATCGTGGTTTGTAAATAACAATGGCCCTAACGAGTGTTTAAATTTGCTTTGATTTAATAAATCTTCCCGTGAGCCTACAATAAAAAAAAATATTTTAAATAAAGTTAGTAAGTAAAAGCGTGGATTTTAAATAAAAAGAGCAGAATATAACCTAAATTGGGCCAAAAGGTTATAATGAGATTACCTAAATTAAGATATGTTATATTAGCCATGGATTTAGACAAAATACCTTACGGTCGAGCTCTCTGTTAATCGTGGCAAAAGGTCGTGGGTTTATTTTTAAAAATTCCATACAACTCCTATATTTGTGCCAGTATAAATATTAATTGTTTACTTAAAAGCCATTCTGTGGTAATTTATTACTAATTAAGAAATTGAGATTTGGGCGACATCTGAAGAAAATAACAGTGGTGATAAACTCCAGAAGGTGGTTTTCACAGACAAACCAAATAAAAAAATTGAGTCCAGTATAAAATAAAACACTCTATTAATCTACAGTATTCTTTAATCAAAAAATAATTAATTTAAAATTGAAAAATTAAAAAAGTAAAAATACAATTATGACTATAGGTTTTTAGCGGCAAGCTTACGAACTTATTACAATCCGTTATCCACTAACGTTTAACCTATTCATATTAAAAATTAAAATAATTAAAACAAATAAAAATACTTACGCGAAAACTTAATTTAAGTTCTTTGGATTTTATGCAATTTATGCCTGTTAATTAATTTTCAACAAAAAAAAATTGGTAATGAAAAATTAAAAGGGGTTCAGTAAGATGGTATTTAACTTATCTAAGTTGTGTCCTCGACGTAGACTGCCTCGAAGCTCAAATAAGCCTTCTACAGGGCTGCTGTAAAAACTCCGCCAGACGTTGTACTTTTGGTGCGGCTACACACTGATCATCTACGGATCAGCTGCTTGCAACCTCAGACCCAAACAAGGAGTATTTTGCTGACATGGGCAGAAATACAGAAAGTGGTCTCGTGTGGTTAAGTCACAAAATGCCTAACATCAAGCTGGCAACTTGAAGAATAACTTTCTTGCCGGGTGGTTAAGGAAAGAGAGAAGGAAAAAAATAGAAACCGGCCTTATCTAAAACAAATATTAAATTATTAAACAATGAAAACGAAACCCCGTGTCTTTTTAGCTTAGGTTTTTGACACTAAAAACGAATTATGCAAAAATAATATTGGTTAGTTATAAAGAAAAATATTATTGGTTTTTACATAAATGTTCCTAGAAACTCTTTTAAAACCAAGAAAAGCCGAAATCAGCTGGGCCGGCTTAACAAAAGTGACATTGGAAAGTGCATCTCACTGTCGAATGAAGATTGACATTTGAGGCGAAGGACCTACTGTAATGGATTGGGAAGTTCATAGAGTCAAAGATTAAAAGATACTTGTAATATCGCTGCTTTCGTCAAAACTCATTGCCACGAAAAGATTCGCATATCAAGAAAAATAGGCCAATAACAGAAATTTTATCCGTAAAAGTTTACCCCAATAATGCACAAAAGCCTCCAGGTAGTTGTGTACTCAATGGTTTACCATAATAGCTATTTAGAATACAAGACCTGCTTAAAATTATGCTTTCAGTGTTTAATCCACGAGATGGCGCGCGGAACAACAAATAAGATATGGTGAATGCGTTAGAAAATGGTACTCGAATTAGTAATTGAAATATATTCCCAAAAGACGACTGCTACAGCCTATATGCTAATTGCACTGTTTCAAGAATAACTTTAATAAAAGTATGGCATTTAACAAACCCTATTAAAATAGTATTGTATTTATAAAATACCCATCATATATTTTTTTAAACATGTGCGAAGTAAGAATTTTGCATCTATATTTTATTTAACCCTATTGAAATAATTAACGGTAAAAAAACCTTAAGTAATAAAGAAACATAGAAGAGAATATATTCGAATAAAACTAAGATCTGTACCACATGTTACGGAAAAAAGGGCCACTTTTTAATTGCATTAATGGAAACTGCGCATAAAAGTTTTCGACAAACAGCGAGCTTGACGTGCCGTTAGCGCGTCAATGTCATATTATATAAACACGTCCGTGAAACGCCAGGCGGGACGGCATACGCGACGCTAGGCAAGGATTTAATGTATTACAACGCGTTTATGCCATGCTGAAAGCTTAAGCGGGAATTCATCAAAGCGTGTGTACCTGTGGAGAGCCCAATAGATTCTTTCAATGCGTTTCAGCGAACTTTAGGACCGATGAAATCAATTGACATTTTTCATCTGTACAAACAGTAAGATTAAGGTTAGAACGTACTTTAACGATTGAAACTACGAAATTCAGGTTTTAAAGAAAAACTTAGCTTTGGTTATTACAACGAAAAAAAATTAAGCAACAGCAGTAATAAAAACAAAAAAAATACGAAAGATAACAATCAGCTGGGCATTGGCAGTTGCAGAACAAACAGAGAAACGTTTTAAAAAAATTGTAAGGTATTCTAAAAATTGTGTTTTATCAAATCTGCGTTTTGATTTGGAGATCCTATAGGCTAGACTTAGACCCGGTTGTATAAATTTTGTTTAAACTGAAGTTTTAACTAAAGTTAAAACACAGAAAATTATAGTTTAACTATCGACACCCAGCGTGGACGCTCGCTTTGCAAAATGTATCAAGCGGCAAATTATATCTTCTGTCTACGGTGTCTACATACGTATAGTCTCGATGAATGCCTGCTTTATAAAGTTCGTCAAACGAGTGTCCACGCTGGGTATCTATAGTAAAAACTAAAATAGTTTTTAATTATCTTTGGTCAAAACCATAAAACTACAGTTTAAACTTTGCAATGTTTGTTGTGTAGATTATCATTAAATTATATGTGGCAATATTTTTACCATTTTCTTAACAAATATACACGTCGCGTCGTGTCACTTCAAAAGGTTTATTGGCAATTAATTTTTGTCAATGCGTGAAAAAACAATAAAGCGACACCGATGCGTCATCTACGTCATCTTATCAGAAAATGTTTACCGACATGCACAGTTAGGTCGAATAAAGAAAGTATTCGAATACTGAATATTTGAATATGTGGGAAAAAATACGGTATTTATGAGTATCCGAAATCGGTATTCGAGTATTTGAATACAAATGATTCGTTTACCACTCCTACAAATTTTGAAGAGCAGAAAAAAAATCTCACCTTCTTTTTTCCTATTTGTGTTTTCTTTTGGTACTCCAATCACCACAATTTTGGTATTCGAATACTGATTCCACATTTCGGTAGCCTGCCGTAAGTGGGATGTCTCAAAGATAAAAAAATATAGCAAATAATATACCAAATGCTACCGTTCTTGTATATATATATATATGTATATATACTCGGAAGGCCAGTATTCAAATACTTAAAGAAAAAAATCATCGAATACTTTAAAACTATTCAAATACATACTCCCGAATACTGAATACCAAACGCACATATGTATTCGAATACCGGCAAAATGTATTCTGAATGCTATTTAGAATACTAAGTATTCAAATACGACCCAACTGTGTCTACATGTCGGAATTCTTTATCTGAAGTCTATCTCCTAGTATTCAACACACAGAAATTTAATTAGATGTATCGAGCTGGCACGACGCGACGCAACGTGTATATTTGTAAATGTAAACTCTGCCTAGTTTAAACCATCAACCTGGTGTTAATGTGAACATGCACAACATATATTGGAACTAAAAGTTGAGTTTAACTCTAAGTTAAAGTTTAAACGGTACTTTAACAACCGGGCTTAAGACAACTCATGGAGTTCAGAACGAATTAAGAAATAGATAAAAATATTGTTTATACGGAAACGCAGTTTCAAAATTTAATTTATGAATGAGCAAATATACCATAAAACAAAAAAGAATATTAAGTCCTAATAGAAAACATGAAGTTAAGAAAATAAATATTTTTTACTACTACTACTACTTTGGTATTTTTCGGCGATTTTAAACAGTTTTTACAAACATTGCCGTCGCCGTTGGACAAAGGCATCTACAAATAAAATAATTAAAAACCGCTGCTATAAGCAAACAAATTTGGATTTTTGTTAGGTTTTATATAAGTAAATAAATAAAACCTTTCTTTTTATAATTGACCAATGCCGTCGCCGGTCGTTTAGTCAGTGCCTAATCTAAAGCATTCTCCGAAAAGACATCCTAATTACTCTATTTGTTTTAAAGTGATTGGCTATTAAACTGGGTCAAGATTTACTTGGACATCTTATATTATAAACTGTTACATACCAAAATATATACTAATTAAATTTAGGTTTCCGTAAATACAGGGTGTTTCCTTACTACGGTACCAAACTTAAGGGGGTGGTTTTTAATGTCTTTTGCGAAAAAAGTTTAATAAATATGCCCGTAATTTTTAAAAAGAGAGCTTTACAAGTTCCTTTAATATATTAGAAAGATAAACTAAATTATATCTAAATGAGGAAAGGGTTCTAAAAATATTAAAAAATACCGATTTTTTAAAAAAGGTATCGCCCCTTATCTCAGGAACGAAGCATGTCGGGACATACGTTTATTGGAACTCATTTTATAAAAAGACATAAAAAATAATCCTCTTAAGTCGTGTACCGTAGTTAGGAGACACCCTGTACATTGTACAGTGCGTCCAATCTAACTTGTCCACATTTTAATTGTTTATAACTTTTTATTTCTTACATAAAAAAATGATCTGGTTATAAAGAATATACAAAACAATTTTATTAACACAATATACATAACTTACATTTTTTTAAATGGGACTAACATAGTACCACCATTAAAAGGGTCTTTAAAAGAGCTTTACAAAAATACTACAATTGATATATCTATCTTTATTAGTTTAGGAAATATGACCATTTAAATCTGAATAATATTATATGAATTTTCGCTATTTTGTCTTTCTCCTGGCGCAGTGGACAGAGCTTTGATCTTGGAAGCCAGAAGATACCGCGCCGATTCGATTCCTAGCGGGAAAGACATATTTAGGTAGTAGTTATTTAAAATTAAATTTCTTGGTGGCATTACCGCATAGTCTAAAAGGTTCTGTGAAATGCATAACTGCATGTTTCAGTGCTTGGACAACGTTAACGCAACAGGGGAAACAATGAGTTAAACATTAAAACCCCGACACCCACGGTACTCTGGTATTTAGGCATATGCCTTTGTGGGATGTATCTACATACAGGACTAAGCGTAGACTGTAGATATAATAAAAATTATATTTATTATTTTTGAAATTTAAATGGTCATATTTCCGAAACTAATAAAGACAGATATATCAAATGTAGTAAAGCTTTTTAAAAGACCTTTTAAATGGTGGTATAATATACAGGGTGTTCCATTTAAACAAAATGTATGTTGGGCGAATATATACTGTTAATTAAATTATTCTCTGTAATCTTTATACCAGAAAAAAAAACTTGATAATTCACTGTACAAGTTGGTTTTGAATCATTTCTCTAGGTTAAGAAATAAAAAGTTATAGACATTTAAAATGTGGACAAGTTAGAGTGGACGCATTGTACAACAAGCATAAATTTAACCCTTTAAAATATATATGCTTATGCCTTTATTTCCTAATGATGTATAAGTAAATCTGCAGATTACCCACGTTAAATCAAACTTTTTATTCAAAGCGTACCTGTAATTTATTATAAATTCACCTGATTTTTAAATCTCATAAATTTGTCGCTAACGACTTGGAAAACCCATTTTGTGGCTGTGACAGCAGTTTATTATATTTTTCTTAAAAAAATTTAGGGCGACTTCAGGCCAAAAATCTTTTAAGATTAAATCTAAACATGCAAAATTTATAGCTTTAGGACCTAAAAGAATGTTTTCTTAGGGTTTATAATACTATAATTTTTGTATTATCAAGTTTGAATTAGGGTATAAAAATTCTGCTTTTATAATATTTATTTATTAAAATTATAATTATTTTATTTAAAAATAAAAAATGATAAAAAAATATATTCTTGAAACTACGGAATTAAAATGCATATAAAAACTTTATAAAAAGTGTATTATTTGTTGGGGTTCCTAGGAAATTTATACTTAAAAAAAAAATTTGAATATATTAGAATAAAAGCATCAAAATCGGATAGAATTTTATTTTTAAAAACTTATTTTGATATCATAAAATAATATTAAATTGTTTTATTTTTTGGTGAATAAATCAATATCTTTTGGGTGACTACTTACATACAATTAAACTTAACTTGTTATTGTATGGATAAAAACTTTATTTATGAAGAATAAATCGTTTATTTCAAGATTCACTTAATTTTTTTAAGTAATGGTAAACGATAAGAAAAAAATATATAAGAGTTTTTTTAGCTGTCTCATTCTATTTAATAAAGGTATTGAAAAAATGTGTTTTTAAATTTTTTATATACATATTTTTTTATATTTTCGCTATTTTAGACCACCCTGCATATTAGATATAGGGCAATTTTTAATTTATGAATTCTTTAGTATTTAAAAATCTGAGCTGGTTGGCACCTGCTGTTCTCAAATATTGGTTAACAATGATAAGAAAATAGGCATTTAAGAAATTCATTGTACAGATTGGTATGCAGTATACGGGGTATTTCATTAAGGATGGATAGGTAGCATATCTTAGAAAGTAATAGTCGTAGGACATTAAGAAAAAAATCCTCATTAAAAAATCGACAATAAGAAATCGGCAAAAATTATTTTCAAGTTTTCAAGTTTCGGCGTAACAGCTATAGACAGTGCTGGTTTTAACACTTTTGGCGCCCTGAGCAAGATTTCCGGAAGCGCCCTTAGAAAGAAAAAATCATTTCTGGGATAAAAAAAAATAAAGAGCAAAAAAAGGTTCTTACCTTAATAAATCGCGCCCCGCTTCCCCTATTATCGCCCTCTTTCTTTTAACATTTACGAAAAAGCACACATTTCAATGCTTCCGACGCTCCTTTTTCTTTACCACACTAGGCGATCGTCCAACCGCGCCCTACCCTAACGCCGCTACTGGCTATAGTCGTGTATAAAAATTATATTTTTTCCTGGAAATCACCCAGTATAGGTTAGAAAAATAATATTAAGACGGCATTGCTATTAGAATTTTGCGTTTTATTGGTTTATGTATTTTTCTTGTAAAGTGTTAAATAAGGGCTAAAAGAAAGGGTAAAGTTTTACTGATTAAAAGGC
This sequence comes from Listronotus bonariensis, assembly GCA_014170235.1. NCBI lineage: Eukaryota > Metazoa > Arthropoda > Insecta > Coleoptera > Curculionidae > Listronotus > Listronotus bonariensis. The sequence goes on from JACEGR010000597.1 coordinate 47,157, forward strand.
TCCTAATTTTGATTTGCCTTAACAAAATTTAGCAAACTTGGTTTCGTTTTTTAAAAAGCAACCCTTAACCCCAAATCTATTTAATAGTGTCAATATTGTTACAATTATATTGTTGTTTTGGATTCCTAGTCTTTAACCATGCCTTTAAGTTAACTTTTAAAATTAAAATTTAAAACAGAGTGTAAAAGAAGGCCCAAAAAATGGCACTTTTTTTTAACTAAATATACGGTTCTTATTTTTTTTAGTTTCGGTATTATAATATTCACCAATATTATTATTTTCATGGCTACTTTACTACTAAAATTATATTTAAAATAAAGTTTAAGAATATGTTTGTTTTATCCTGGTACGCTTAATGCCAAAAATTTAAAAGTTAAATTTTTATTTAAAAGAATTTAGTAAAAAACTTTGTTTTTGCAATAACTTTTGAACAAATAAAGGTAATAATATGCAGTTTCTAATTATTTTGTCGCAAATTTAATTTGGTTTTTGTTTTTAATAAAATAGTCACAGCTATCTATCTACACTTTTAAAGAAAATGTAAAAAACAACCGAACTTGTTAAACAGCACCCTCTGGCAACAAAGGGCAATATGACTAGTATCATTTTTTTTTCTTAATCAGCAAAGGTTTCTCGTTAAAACAATATTAAGTTTATTAAATTCTCTTAAGGCAAACCAAAATTGTGAGCATTTTAATCAGCTAAACTTCCCCCTTCCCTACAGTCCTTGTTTTACGCCCTTCAAGAAATAGAGATAAATAAAAAAAATACAAAATCCCAATACCAATACCGTAGAAGTGAATATTGTTTATGTTACTTATACTGTCACTAGAACTTAGCAATTATATTTTTATAACATCACTTAGGGTCACTAGATTAATTTGCGTCGAATCATGACCAGCTAGACGCAATAATAAAAATGGCTCTAAAAAATCAAGTAGACTTAAAAACATTTTAAAATGTCACATTCTGACTTCTTCTTATGATTCCAAAAATGGTAAAATATACAGGATGTTCCATTTAAAAATTTAAAATTAATGCCACTTCCGGTTAAACCAAAAGTGACTGAGAAGTGAAAAATATGCGAAAACTCTCCTCATCCTATAACATTTACCTATACCAAGGCTTATTTTGATATGTCAAATACTATAGGAGTTATGGCTTGTTCGGTTTATTACCGACGATTTTCTTAAAAGGATTTTTTCCTAATGTCCTACGACTATTACTCCCTGAGATATGATACCTATCCACTCTTAATGAATTACCCTGTATATTAGTCAGTATAAAAATTGAAGTAAAAATTAGACATATATTATAACTAGTTCTAAAACTTTTAGAAGCTAAGAAACAAACCATTTAAAATTATAATGTAATATAAAATAAAAATAACCTTTAACGGCACAGGGTTAAGGTGCTATATTTCTCTTAACACAGTATAGAATGCAAGAAAATAAGAACATTTTTTAAATAGAATTAAAGACCTTAACCTCAAAAGGGTAAATGTGCCAAAAATATCAAAAATGAAATTTTTGCTTAAAAAGGTTCTTCATACAAACCCTAATGATATTAAAAGGGTTCTATATTCAATAGATAAAAACCCACTTCTAAAAGGTAGGGATATTCATTGCGTATCTCATGTGCCATTATAGAGATTATTCTATTCTATTTTTTTTTATTGGTTTTGATCCCTTCAGGTCCAATCCACCACTCTCCCCCTTCCGGACTATGCTTTCCAGGGCTTCGTCGGCGGAAAATCTGGATAATCGAGCTCGTAGCTCCCAGAAATTCCAAAAAGAAAACAAAAATAATTCTACAATCGATGCAATGCATAAATTGTCGGATGTCAAACCAAGACCTGGCACAGGTGTTACGTAAAACCTTCATTTTCACTACTGACAGTTCCCATGGCATGCATATATATTTTCCGCCATTTGAGATATACCTCGTGTTCACCACCAAACAGGATACCATCAGCTTATAGGAATCTTCGCTCACAGCGCTTGGATCCAGAAGAAAGTTGCCGTCAATTTAGCGTGAATCTTTTCTTGATCCCCGAAGGTAAAAACGTCCGTCCGATACCTCTAACCGCCACCCCGGGAAGAACTTTGTAGTCTCTACGCACGTCCCACTATCCGGAGGTCAAATAAAGAGTCATTTTAGAGATTAGTCGATGTGTTTTACTTATAACTTTTAAAAAGCTAAATGCCACATAGACCTTTTTGAATTCAAGGTCTTCAGTTATGTTCGAAAATGCTTCGTTTCTGAAATACAGGGAGTTAAAGTTTTAAGATAAAAATGTCTTTTTATAATAAAAAATAATTTTCCTATCACTTTAGATATGTCCACAAAATTTGGTACACTTGTTTTAACTATCATATTTTATTTTTACTAATTTCTTTAAATAGGTTTAAATTGTAATAATGTAAGGCTTTGACCTTTTTTAATGGATGGTAATTATTTGGGTACACGCCAAATATAAAATAACAGTTGGTTGCCTTTGCTTGATACTGAGTATCTTCAGGAAGACAAAAAATTAACTAACTATTTACCTTTTTGTAATATAAACAATAAATACACCAGCAACCAGTTATCTATGTTACTATGACACTATAACCAAACAAACATATTTGACATTTAATGTCAAATAGATTTCAGAATATCCTAAAAAAAAATTAAAATTTTAAAATTTAAAACCCTAATAATAGTTAATTTTTATTTTAATTATTTGTATTCAATTTATCTTGACAACGGTGGCAGATTTGCCACCGCAACGTCGATTTTTACTTATCTTTTTACTTGTTTTAATTTTTGATTTTTTTTTTTAGTACTTTTAATTTAATTTTTAACGTGTACCCAAATAATTACCCTCCATTAAATGAATCCGCCGAACTACAAAACATATCTTCAATTTTGACCTTTTTTATTACAAATTAAACAAAAATGGATTTTGCATACCCTGCAAACACCATATCAGATTTTAGCTATTTTGCCGTGTATTAAAATGACTTTAATTTTTGTAAACGAAAACCGTTTGTCGTACTTAAAAATATTAAAAGAACAAAAAAGCTTCAAATTAAATAAATATTTAAAAAAATAATATTGAATGAAGAAAAAAGCAGTCGCGCACTATTTTTCTCTTAAAAAAAAATCAATACAAATCTTATTTAAACGTCACTGGTATAATTTTTTTAAATACTGTTACTGCAAAAAATGTTATGTAATGGTTGAAAGAAGTGTATCAAATTTTGTTAGAAATCTAGAGTGTTAAAAAGTTATGACAAAAAGGCCTTTTTCTTAAAGCTTTAACATCCTGTACCTTGGAAACAAAGCATCTTCGGACATAATTTTATTCGAAATTTTCTTGCGTTCAAAGGAAAATAATAACCCTAAAGTATTATTGTATTTTTAAAACTAAGAAATGAATAAAACCTAATGAGTAATTCTAGATGTAACAAAACAAGCAAGAATCGAATTTCGTGCGTTGCGTGTTGGATATGAAGGGAAAATAACAAGCAGCATTAAAAGCAAACGGCAGTGGGTGAAAACTACCTCAATTATAGCACGATCACGTCAAGATGCATATCGTATCAAATAACTTGACGTTGGCAATCACGAGCCTCAATAGGTAGTTTTGGCAAGTATATTTTACCAGCGCACTATGGGATAGACTTCCATTATTTTGGCCAAAACTTTGAAATTTTAATGGCTTATGCTGTGTTTTTTAAAGTAGATACTCCAAGCTACATGTACTTAAAATTATTGAAAGATTTAAAAACTTCTATTACGTTTATGAGAAACTTAAAATGCATTTTAGGAATAAATGAAAATCGTACAACTAAGAATAATTAAATTATGAAAAGTGTTTTAGCTTTTCCGAAAACATTGCAATAATTTATTTTAGTTTTATCCAAGTAGACATTAATATATACCATTTATTTTACTAAGTTCATTTTTAGCGTACTACCAACAAAAAGTAGAATAATTTAAAGAATAAAAGCTATTGTTGTATTTCCGAAGCAAATATTTTTTACCGTTTTCTTTATCAGTTTTTGTACTAACAATCGCCTTGCTACTTTTTGCTACTTTTAAGTGTAAGGACAGATACAATTTTTTTTCAATTTACAGGGTTTTTCTTTTAAAAAGTTAGTATTTTCTGTCCTACTCTGTATATCTTAAAAGATAAAAGCATTCTGGTGAAAGATACGGACACTACAGGATTAACCCAACAAAACAGTGCTTTTTTAATGTTATATGTTAAAAAATAAAAAAAATAGCCCTATGTAAATTTATTACGCTTCTAATGAAAATTAAAAAATATTTTTCAGATTTGGATGGTCATATTTCCAAAACTTATTAAGATCTACATACGAAATGTGGTATTTTTTTAAAGCTCTTTAAAAGATCTTTTTAGTGTTGTTATAATAAATAGGCTATTTCATTTAAAAAATCATACTTATTGGCGTACTCTGTATATCATATGAGATAATAAAAATCCGATTACTAATTAGAAAACTACAGAATTAACTTAACAAACTAATAATTCAGTTTATTTTGTACAATAAAAAATAATTTAATTAAGGGGGCTGTAAAAATTATAATTTAACACTCGGTACCCCAGTTCCCCAAAAACTACCTGTAATAATGCATAATATTTTTTTAAATATTTTTCCAGTTAGGATTACCCAATTTGTAGTTAGATTGAAAAGTTTTAGAATTTGGGCAAAAAAATTTCATTTTTATCCCATAGTTCAGCGTCGAACATATTATATGACGTGCTTTGTACTACTGAATTAAGCTATTTTGTGTTATAAGTGTTTATTTTAAATGCCTTTTAAGTAAATATATTAAACCATATTTTAAAAACTATACAGGGAGTTTTCTAACAACGGTACGAAACTTCAATGTGTAATTCCTTATATTATTAAAAAAAAATCCTTTAAACATATGTCCGGAGTTGCCTTCTTACTGAGATACAGGGCATTACAATTTGGGAAAAAAATCAGTTTTTTTTCTCAATATTTTTATTATACTTCGTCGATTTAAATAAAATTTGGTTCATTTATATGGTGCTTATTTCGCTTTAACCAGATTGTTATTATTGGGTCCAGTGGGCCCGCAACTTATATGATTACGAAGAAAAAGTACGCCACTGACACTTTTTGACGTTTTTTTTTATATAATTAAGAAATTAATAATACAACTTTTTAATTTCTTGTATTTTTTTTATGTACTTTTATTTTCGAGAAAAATATTTAAGCTACTTTAATTCTTGTCTAAATTTGGTAGACAATGATTCAGTAGTGATGCCTAAAAAATTTCGGACTTTACTAACTACTAAAATAAAGACAATGAAAGTTTAAAATTCCTTAAGTATTACTACTTTAATTTTTTTCTATAAAGTACCCATACACAACATGATATAAAAAGCAAACATTAAAATAAAACAATAAGTTGCCCTAAAATAAATTAGTAGCCGTGTTTCTTTTTAAATTGTCAGTATTTCGATTTACTAATAAAACAAATTTTAATATTAATTGCTTAATTATAAAAAGATATTCTAAAAACGTCAAAAAAGTCAGTAGTGTACCCAATAATATAAGCCCACTGAGACTCCACTGGACCCAATATTAACAATCTGGTTAGGGCTAAATAAGCGCCTTATTACTTTAAATAAATGTATTAAATTGTATTCAAATTGGCCTTAACATATTTAAAATATTTTGAAAAAACTTATTTTATTCTTAAATTTAACGTCCTGTATCTTGTAAGGAAGCAACTCCAGACATATGTTTATGGGAACTTTTTTCATAAAATACCATTAGATATTACACCTTAAAGTCTCGTTTCGTTGGAAAACACCCTGTATATTCAAAAGATAATTTATTAACTATGCGTAGTTAATGTATTAAACAAAAAAATGTATGTGTTGTTTTAAGTAACATATAAGTCCCTGTCTGATTACAGGGTATGCAAACCATGCATCACCCTTTCGCAGACTGTAAAAATCAACACCAACTAAGGCTTAGGAGATTAGAATCATCAAAGTCATAACAGGCATCGTCACATTTGGATAAATCCGCAACTGAGTTTAGGCACAAGGCACAGCCATCTTAAACCATTTATCCATGAAGTAAGAAGGGCAACGTTGCAAATAACACTGCACGTTAGAAATATGATGAGGTTCTAGTAGATTGCATACTAAATGAACCTAATTTTTTAAATGTTTTAAACAAAATAAAGGTTTAATTTTTGTAGGATGTTTAATATAACATACAGGTATATTTGCCTTAAAAAGTAATAACGTGACAGCAAAACCAATATTCACAAACTTTTCTGTATTATGCAACATTTTAGCTAAGAATTTAAAACTATTAAGTTTTTAGGATTTTTTCCACCAGATTTTATCGATTTTTTGCAAACGGACAAAGTTAACTTTTTAAATTTAACTAAACGTTTATTATTAAGTAAATGTTCTTTTTATCTATCGTCTTCTGGGAAACCAAATATTCTTTGGTAACCCCCTGTTTTAATATCACTTGGCTAATTTGTTTTACAGCTCGAAACGCAATACGTTCGTGGTATATTGAACGTGCATACACACAAAGGTAAATGTTTTTTTTTAATTTTAACGGGAATAAGGTTTTACCAGTTTACTAATGTACATACTTTGGCACGGACTAAGAATAAACTAAACACGCTAATATTCTTTTGTATATTTAATCAAAACAACAACGACTTATACTTTGGCACTACTCCTATTTTGGAACTAATACTACTTATTTTAAAATAATAACTGTACGCTACCAGTTTATTTTTAAAAACATAAAACAATATTTTTTGTGCAATCGTTTAAATCTGTTTATGTTTACTTCTAAATATCACTTGACATTTCTAACATGCTGTGTTGCCGAATTTCCTACTTTATGGCTTGATAGTTTAAGATGACTGTAGTTTAGGAGACAAAACGCGAAACACGAAAACGGTAAGGATACGAAAAAATTACTCTGTAGAGCTTTCTGAGTAACGGCCCCGTTCTCGTGTTCGCATTTCGTGTCCTAAACTTATCAGCGAATTAGAATAAATGTGACATTAATTAAAACAAAATCTATGAACTAATTTTTATTTTTAAATGTCTGGGTTTCTAATAAATTAATTTTAAAAAACTCTAGAAACAATAATCTCTTATCTTTAAAACAGCTTACAAAAGCTTGTAAGCAGCGTAACCACTAAAATACTGGTTCTATATTTAGACCCATTTTGATCGGGGATAAGTTAAAAAAATAACTTATAAAATTGTGGTTTTTGCAGAAAGACTTAGACTTTTATAAAGTTTTTTTAATTGTGTGTTCGATATTTGGTTATGACATCCTTTTCGCACAAAGCAAAATGGCTGGTTTTTTTACCATGGGCCAACTTTGTAATTTCAAACAAAACACCCTGTATGTTTTTATCTATTTCTTTTTTTTTTTTAATATGTGAACTATGGTCATTCCTAAATATTATGCATTAATTGATCTCCAAAAACTGACTGATTGGCAATTAAGAGTAATAAAAAATTCTGCGGACGAGGTTACGGAAAAAATACTGTCACAAAGCTATTAGTTGTTTACTACTGTTATTATATTTGCTAGTGTAACTTAATTAATGAATATTTCGCCATTGTTATTAACTTACTTATATCTGGACGCGGCAGCATGTTAAGCCAAATTAAAGCAAAGGAACTGGGGGCTTTATTTGAAATGTGTGCTCCCGGGAACACGCGTGATCTTTTTGGTCGCTCAGGGAACGTCGACGCTCGTAAAGATCACGAATCGGTTTATTTGAAAACAAGTGAGCACGGATGTTTGCGTAATTTTAAAAATTACATATTTACTGGCAACACTGCATGCAACTAATTCTGACCAATGAGAACCGTTTGTGTTTTGATTTTTGCATGACATCTTGCTAAGCATTTAAGGTTAGGTAATTAATGTTTAATGTCAGTGGTTTGTAATTATTTCTAATTTGGTCTGTTTATTTAATTAGTATTTATTATTTTATTAATTATTATATGGAAAATCTAAATGCTAACGCCCGAACATGAGAATATTAAAACACCGACCTACGAGTATTTACAAAACACTTAGGTTAGAAAATAAGAGCATGTCAAGCAACGTAAAATAAACAGAACCAATAAAATAGCCCAAAATGAAAAGAAAATAGAGAAAAATTTACTAGAAAGTGTTTCCGCAGACAAGAAGAAAACTCTGTTCTCCTTGGTGAACCCGTTAAATATACCAAAAAAGGAAACATAAAGGAGATATAGTCAGGTAAACAATGTAAACACTACCTATAATATAAGCAAATATTCTATCACAGCATAACAAACTGCTACAGAGATTTAATTTTAGATAACTGTGCCAGCTGCTGAAAGCCTAACACAAAAGGGAACCCACTGCTGTAACCACAATCTTAGCATATCGAAGAAATAAACCAAAAACGTATTACGAGCTCATGTTTTGCTATTAGTTAAGAAGCCACGGTTCCGAAGGTATGCTAATACTTTACTTTGATAACAGTTACATCCAAAGCATAACACAAATGCAACAAAATCTTTGGGTTTTGTAATTAGTGACGAATTTACTAAAATTCGATGCGTAAAGTTTCAACTCAAGCATTGATATGTAGCTTAAGGAATTTTGTTATTTTTAGACATCAGAGGTGCAAGAGAAAGAAGCTATAGTGGTAAATTATGAAGTTTGATACTAGGAGCAATAAAGGATTGATCACAATTAAAAGTATAGAATTTAGTCTAACCTAAATGTAGCAAAGTAATAATAAATCATCTAAATATAAATAAACTGTAGTTTTTATTATAAACTATCTCTAAGAAAAGGAAAACCCAAGTAAATGAAGGTAAATAATTTAAAATATTTAATAATAAATGGAGGACTATAACTGTTAGAAGAGCGGGGACCGGTTAGCAAACAACAAAAGGAGATGCTGGGGGCTTTATTTGGTAATTTTCTAGAAACCTGCGGCAACTCCGATTTTGACGAAATTTGATATACAGGGGTTTTTTGGGGCGCTGATCACGAATCTAAAAGAATTTTTTGGCAGAAACGTTTCGTTCTTGAGATATTCATCATCAGACTTGAAATTTAAACTAATCATATTTTTACAACATTCCCCCTTCTTTTTGCTCACAATTCTTGATTTAAAGCTAAAGTGGCACACAAAAATCTTTCAGATTCGTGATCAGCGCCCCAAAAACCCCCGTATACCAAATTTCGTTAAAATCGGAGTTGCCGCAGGTTTCTAGAAAATTACCCTTTATTTGAAATGTGTGCTCCCGGGAGCACGCGTGATCTTTTTAGGCGCTCAGGGAACGTCGACGTTCGTAAAAATCGTGAATCGGTTTATTTGAAAACAAGTGAACACGGATGTGTGCGTGATTTTAAAAAATCACATATTTACTGGCAACACTGCATGCAACAAGTTCTGACCAATGAGAATCGTTTGTGTTTTGATTTTTGCATGACATTTGCTAAGCATTTAAGGTTAGGTAATTAATGTTTAACGTCAGTGGTCTGTAATTATTTCTAATTTGGTCTGTGTTTATTTAATTAGTATTTATTATTTTATTAATTATTATATGGAAAATCCAAATGCTAACGCCCGAACATGAAAATATTAAAACACCGACCTACGAGCATTTACACATACACATCACTTAGGTTAGAAAATAAAAGCATGTCAAGCAACGTAAAATAAACAGAACCAATAAAATAGTCCAAAATGAAAAGAAAATAGAGGAAAATTTACTAGAAAGTGTTTCTGCAGGCAAGAAGAAAACTCTATTCTCCTTGGTGAACCCGTTAAATATGCCAAAAAAGGAAAAATAAAGGAGATATAGTCAGGTAAAGAATGTAAACAATACCTACCTATAATATAAGCTAATATTCTATTACAGCATAACAAACTGCTACAGAGATTTAATTTTAGATAACTGTGCCAGCTGCTGAAAGCCTAACACAAAAGAGAACCCAGTGCTATAACCACAATCTTAGCATATCGAAGAAATCAACCAAAAATGTATTACGAGCTCATGCTTTGCTATTAGTTAAGAAGCCACGATTCCCAAGGTATGCTAATACTTTACTTTAATAACAGTTACATCCAAAACATAACACAAATGCAACAAAATCTTTGGGTTTTGTAATTAGTGACGAATTTACTAAAATTCAGTGCGTAAAGTTTCAAACTCAAGCATTGATATGTAGCTTAAGGAATTTTGTTATTTTTAGATGTCAAAGGTGCAAGAGAAAGAAGCTATAGAGGTAAATTTTGAAGTTTGATACTAGGAGCAATAAAGGATTGATCATAATTAAAAGTATATAATTTAGTCTAACCTAAATGTAGCAAAGTAATAATAAATCATCTAAATATAAATAAACTGTAGTTTTTATTATAAACTATCTCTAAAAAAAGAAAAACCCAAGTGAATGAAGGTAAAGAATTTAAAATATTTAATAATAAATGGAGGACTGTAACTGTTACAAGAGCGGGGACCGGTTAGCAAACAACAAAAGGAGATGCTGGTGGAATTTTTCAAGGGCAATCTGGTATTGCTAACTAGCAAATTCTCAAGCCAGTATACTTAAAAAGATACCAAAAGGCTTTGGGAAGAAGCCACAAAAATTTTAAGTGCAGTCTCAGAAAGCAAGAAATCCTAGGACTAATAGTGTAAGGTTTATTTAAACTGTAAGTACCTTATTTATTCATGTCAATATACAATTGTATTTACACACGTCATAATTAAGGGACAAATTTATTTTGCTGAACACCTAATGAGGTACCTACTAGTACATATATTTACAAATTCATCAAAGTTCACAAGTTGGAGAAACTTGTTATTTAGTACTTTTGGCTACATAAAAAAGTAAAACGGGTTAAAAACAGTTTTTTTAATGTAATGCTTACTGCAGTTTCATAAAATTCCTACATGCCTACTGATATGAAAGTGATTATATTGCAAACAATTAAATTTAAAAGAGAGTTACCTAAAAGTGTTATAAGACAAACAGGTATAGTAGTTATCAATGCCATAATAGTAGTTATACAGTTTTATATAAGACTTCTGTAAGTAAATGTTGGGGCCTAGACTCGGCTCTAATAATTTAGTTAGACTACGATTCAGCAAAAAAAAGCCACGAGGTCATAAGTTTTTTTTTTTTTCAAATTATTTTCCTTTTGTTGCTCGCGCACTATTTAAACGACGCGATTACAAGAAATTAGTGGATTGCTGTTTTACTTCTACGACGCCTCTGGCTTTTTCTTAGCTGAATTCTACTTTACCTACTTTAAAATGTATGCGAAGAACTGCTGTCCCAGAAAAGGGCCAATATTGAATTAAAATAAAGCATGTATTAAAAATATATATTTTTTTATATATATTCATAAAGACATGGAAAGATAAGATATTGTTTACTGATTAATTATGCACTAACAATGTTCACAAAAGTGGTAATAAAACATTTTTAAACTTAACAAAAATGCTTTTTTAATAATGACACATACACACAGGGTAATGTGGATCATTTGTGGGAGGCGTACAATCCAGACAGCCCACAACACCAGAGATGTCATAATCTGCCTAAAAAGAAAAAAAAATATTAGTCAGATTATTATGAGTAATATGTTCATAGAACAAAAAAGTTTCTTGTTCAATAACATAGGTAATACATATTACAATAATACATATTCTTAATTGTATAATAATTCTCTATTATTTTCTAAAGTAAAAGCTGGATGAAAAACACTTATTGTTGAATTAAAAGAGATTAGAAACATTTAAAGTTTTCTTGTGTTTTAAACAATATGCTAAACAAAACAATAATCTTTCAAATGCAAATTTTGAGCAATGTTTAATGTATTTTTTAATAAGTACACATATTTTTAAAATACTACTAAGAGAAACCTTGTTTTATTAACTACAGCTTGGCTCATACCAAAATTGACCATTGTTTCCACCTTTCTAAAATGCTAATGAGAAAATATATTTAAATAATGTCTTTTAAAATGTGGTTACAAACAGATTAAGGGCTCTCTAATAGAAACAGAAAATTTATATTTTTTACGATTGAAGAATATGGAAAAAATGTAAAAATACAATATGCACAGTGGGTCAAATTAAGTGTCCACCCTTTTTGGGTATCCATTACTTTTTTAACCAATTTTTTTAATTTGATATTAAATTTTATATCAATATTTACAAGAAATCCCTAACCTCTAGAGGCTATCGCCTTCCTGCCTCCTGGCTACGCCCATGGTAGAAAAAATTAACTATATCTAAAATAATACTTGTTTGCTTATTCATATTTAGTGTACTGTGTACTTCCTATTTTAAAATGTAATTCATTGTATTCTGTTAAAAAAAATATTAAATTAGATCTATGAAAGGCGGAAACAAACAAACAGAGCCACACCTAACCGCACCAAGGCCGCGCCGAGCTCGGATTCACAATGATAGAAAAAATTAGAGAAGATTAATTCTAAAAGATTTAAAAAGCACTTTGACCTCAAAAATATAAAAAGCATGATGTGATGAACAAGATGAGTCTGTTGTTTTGTATGTATATCCCTTTGTTTAAACAAAAACAGATTTTCTTACTTATCTTTGTTTCTTTTTATACAAACTTTTAGTGAGTATAGGTAAAACTGTGTTAACGTATTCTTTGTAAAGATTAATTTTACGACTAGGTTTAATTAAAAGCGTAGTATTACAGACTCATATAACTGCAATTTTATTAGGAATATAAAACTTTTTGCACCGCTTTCCCTACATTTAACCAGCGAGACGCACGGCTGCGGGCTCGTTGCGGTCATGTGTGGCTAGACCTTTATTCGTATTAACATTATAGTACTTACCCTGTTCATAAATCATTAAGGTCATTCAACCGATTTGGAAAGTTTATCCATTTATTAAAAATTCTTAATTGGTCGCTAACTTTATGCGTACTTAAACCAACAAAGTTGTTGTTTCCAATATCAGTTTGATAACTTCCAGTTGCCAACAAATTAAGGGTTGAAAAGAATCTACAAATATATAAATATTATGTATTTCCAATTTACACCTAAAGATTTTATAAATATAACTAAATATATATATCTCACATACCTTAACAGCTTTTGAATGTAGCCGTAAACGAATTGGAGGAGCCATAAATTCCTCTAGTTTCTCACAAAGATTGTTTTCTAAAGCGGATTTTTTTAATTTCCTTTTGGAAATTTAAGCTTCTAAAGCCTTTACCCAGAGGCAAATTCTTCGTCTTTAGTATTCTAATAATTCCGCTTGCTCTATTCCAGCCATTACATTTAAATTAACAACATTATTAAATTCCATTTCGAATATACAAAAAATCCTTCGATTTAATGGTCAAAACCATTGGAAATGACGTCTGAAATCCGTGCTCCCAGCTTGAACGCCAACTAAAGAGGTGTCGCACAAAACAAATGAAGAAACGCACGCGTGAACTTTTGGGAACGTCGACGAATTTTTCAAATAAAGCATATGTGCTTATTTTTGACGAGCGTCGACGCTCATTTCAAATAAAGCCTCTTTGGAAATGACGTCTGAAATCCGTGCTCCCAGCTTGAACGCCAACTAAAGAAGTGTCGCACAAAACAAATGAAAAAGAGCACGCGTGATCTTTTCAAATAAAGCATATTTGCTTATTTTTGGGCGCTCATAGAAAATGAACGTCGGTGAACATTTCAAATAAAGCCCCCCTGGCTGCATCGCGGAGTGTAATATTAAACGATTCGATTTGGTGCCATTTTTGACGCCTCCATAACTCAAAACATATTTAACGTAAGCACGTAAAACAACGTGTGTTTATTTATATTTATAAGAACAACTAGAAGCCTAGAAGCCCTTGCTTAGGTAGTAGTTATTTAAAAATAACGACCGTGGTGGCACTACCGCGTTGTCTAAAAGGTGCTGTGAAATGCATTACTGCATGTTTCAGTGCTTGGACAACGTTGACGGAACAGGGGGACCAATGGGTTAAACATCTAATAACCCGACACCAACGGTCCTCTGGTATTTAGGCATATGCCTTCGTGGGATGTCAAAAGATAAAAAAAGCTAGTTCAAACGGTTATAAAGATATGAATGTTCAAAAGTTGTTAGTTTTCCACTGACTGACATATAGATCAATCTATGCTTGGCTCTAGGCTTCGCCGTAAAAAATTATTAAATGAGTGACCAGTTCCGTACAAAAACCAAATATGTATCTTAAAGTAGGTTAGATTTGACTTGGCCAGTTTTTATTAGCATTTAAAAAATATTTAAATAAGTTAAATAACTTAATACAATGACTAAAGTGATGAAAACTGTCCAAGTCAAATATAACCTAATCTTATACATATTTGGATTTGGTACAGAACTTGGCACTCATTTAGATCTTCATTTTTTTAACGTCGCAGCCCACAGCCAAGCATAATTTTAATGCATGATTTTAAACTTAACTTACCTTTTATTACATTTATGTTTTTGGTGGGAATAATTTAAATACATTTACTTTATAAAAAAAAACTAAAAAGGTACATGTATTTCCCTAAATTGGGGCAATATGACCCCGCTCAAATGTTAATAACACATAAATCAGCAATATAACTGCCTACACATACTAAGTATAATCTTCTCCGACACAAAACAAGAGAATAAAGGGAATAGGCCGTAAGGCACACTAAAAATATAAGGGGGCATCTAGATTTAAGATAATATCTAAGTTAACTTTGGTGGGTTATTTTACCGCAGAACTTCAAAAGGCACAAATATTTTAATTATATCAGCGTAAAGCCTACAACACCCAATATGCAGTGCATTTCTTTTATTTTCCCCTTCCCTTAAATTTTTCGACTGGATCAAATAAAAAAAACTTTGGAAAATGAAATGAACTATAGAAAACTATATTTTAAACTAAAATTAACAAATACAAATTTTAAGATGGCGGGTGGGCGCCACCTTGGAAAAAAATTAATAGAAAAGGGGGCCAAATTTCCGAAACTAACAAAGTCGGATATACTGTAGTGATATTTTCTTAAAGCTCTTTTAAAAAGCTTTTTATTTGTGGTATTATATGAAGGGTGATTTATAAGAAAAAAATTACCTTTTATATTACTACCAGTATCCTAATAAAAAGATTTTTAAGAGAGCTTTAACACATTAAGTACATCTAACTGTATTAGTTTCCGAAGTAAACCCATTCATATCAGACGTTTAGGTAATTTTTAAAAAACTGGCATTTTGTATTTGGTGAAGGTATTGACTTTATATTCTTAAGTTATAAAGTACTCGTTAAAAGCATTAAAATGATGTGCCACAAGAATCCATTATTTTTTTCTCAAGTGGCACCGAGCCGCCATTTTAAATATTTGTTATGTCAATTTAACTCTAAATAATAGTAGATATTTATGGCTTAATTTCATATTTTTAATTTTTACTGAAGGGGCGGGGGACATTAACGAAATTCACTGTATGTTTCAAAAAATATATATTATAGAAAATACTTACTTCAACAAAATGAGTCTTTTTGTATGAATGCGCTTTACAACAACTTTTAAAATATATAGAGTATTTAATATTAAAAGATATGCCTAACTACTTAGTCATGCCTTAAATTGCCTGTGCAAAAATTTTATAGAACTTTTAATAAATAATTAATACGCTAGATGGGACTTTGGAATGTACAGGGTGTCCCATTTTGGTTGTCCCTTAAGGGAAACTTGGAAACCATAAGAGATATTAAAAATCCGATACCCCATCCTCGAGCTATTTTTTGGAGAAAACATTTATGGTAAAAACAGATCATCGCTATCGCGAAGCGTTTCAGAGATACAGGGTGATTCTCGATTTTTTCACTTTTGAAAAGGTCCTGTAGCTTTGTTGTTATTACAGATACGAGAAAACTAATTGCACATTATAAAGACACTTTTTCCGTAGAATCCAGTAGCGTAGCCAAAAAATTTTTGAGCTGTCATTTTTGACATATGACCCAAACATGTTTTTTTTTATTAGGGACACCCTATAAATGATTAGGTAATTAAATTGCTTGTTTTTTCTGATTAAAATATTATATCATAGTAGGTGGTTTAATAAATTTTTTACGTCAAATATTGGAAAAATTATGATTTTAAAGACGCATTGCGACTTCTATCTGTTTTTAAATTGTTTTATAATTTTGTTTTAAAAGGAATCTGTCATCCCATAGCTCAGGAGACATTTCCGTAAAAAAAAACAAAAAATTAGTTTACAACAACAATAATAAACAAGTTATATTAATTAAACTTAAAATTTATCAAGTTTTTTTTAATTTTTGAGTTTTTAATTTTTTTTTATTTTTATGAATTCTCTATGTAAACTTTACCAATAGAGCAAAAAAAAACAAAAAAAAAAATTTAAGTCCAAAAAAATCGAAAAATTTTTGACACACCCTGTATAAGTTTGATTTTTATTTTTTTATACAACATTATCATACTAATACAGTACCAACATTTTTGCTTCAAATTAATAAATAAGGACGCTATGAATTTTTAAATTTAAACATAAAAATAATTATTTTTAATTTTTGGGACACACTGTATCATTTATATATATATATATATATATATATATATATATATATATATATATATATATATATATATATATATATATATATATATTATTCTTCCTTATCATATATATTATCCACCATCCTTATATATTTTTAAATAAAATTGTAGGAAATTTTTAAAGATAAAAATAAAAAAAAATCATTTTAATTTTTTGAGACACCTTGTATAATTTTTTATGTATAATAATATTTCTCACCATCACATTTATCAAATACCAAAATTTCATCCCTTTATTTTCATAAATAAAAGTGTAGGAAATTTTTAAATTTTAAAATAAAAAAATTATTTTAATTTTTTGAGACACCGTGTATCATTTTATTATGCGTATTAATAATCTTCTACATCATATATATTATTTACCAAAATTTCATACTTATATATTTATAAATAAAGTGGTAGGAAATTTTTAAATTTTAAAATAAAAAAATGCGTCTTTAAAATCATCATTTTTCCAATATTTGACGTAAAAAATTTATTAAACCACCTACTATGATATATTATTTTAATCAGAAAAAAACAAGCAATTTAATTACCTAATCATTTATAGGGTGTCCCTAATAAAAAGAAACATGTTTGGGTCATATGTCAAAAATGACAGCTCAAAAAATTTTTTGGCTACGCCACTGGATTCTACGGAAAAAAGTGTCTTTATAATGTGCAATTAGTTTTCTCGTATCTGTAATAACAACAAAGCTACAGGGCCTTTTCAAAAGTGAAAAAATCGAGAATCACCCTGTATCTCTGAAACGCTTCGCGATAGCGATGATCTGTTTTTACCATAAATGTTTTCTCCAAAAAGAGCTCGAGGATGGGGTATCAGATTTTTAATATCTCTTATGGTTTCCAAGTTTCCCATAAGGGACAACCAAAATGGGACACCCTGTACATTCAGAAACAAATATTTGTAAAATTCCATATTTTTTAAAACATTTCTAAATTCTTTATAAAAATATTTTTTTTACCAATTAAAAACAAATTATTTGTCTACTTAATGGACCACTCTGTATTCTTATACAGGATGTTTTAAGTAACAATATTAAAGAAGGTGATTTTTGGATGTATTTTAAGAAGTAAAATTTATATGAAGGTATGTCCTAAACGTCTTAACTTTTGAGATACAGTGTGTTAAAATTTTCAAAAAAATAATCTATTTTTTTATCCTTACTATTCATTACCCAATTTTGTTTTAATTTGGCAATATTATTAAAGACATTAAGGGAGTTATTAATCACTAACTTAGTTACAGTTAGTAAGTTCAGTGGCGTCTCGAGAGGCAACTGAAGAAATATTTCCAACAAAAAAACGGTACGCCACTGACTGTGTAAATGTGTGTAAATTTCTTGTGCTTTCTTTAGATTAAATAAATAAAAATACTGCTTTTAAATATTAAATACCTATCTAAATAAGGTTTATATCCAGTATACCAGTTTTTAATAAAATAAGTGTATTCGATTTTTTTGGTTTTTGAAAACACCCTGTATTATAAAAGTTAAGACGTTTAGGACATACCTTCATAAGAAGTTTTCTTCCTTAAATAAACCCAAAAATCACCTCCTTTAATACTGACATTTAATTAGAAAACACCCTATATAGGCTTTAAACTCTTGTAGAACGTGTAAATTGGTCTGTTTAATAATTTAAAACAAATTTGTTTATTTTTTGCAATTATTTATTTTATAGTGGACGTTATTATTTATTAAAAATTAGTCAAACAAACAAAAAATAAACACAAATTATAAAAGTATTTAAGAAAAAAGTTTGATCGCGTCTGACTTGTTAAGCAAAATGTTTTTAAAATACTTTGTATATTTTACATAACTATACTATAAAGACCAGTGTGATCAAAAAAATTTACCGTGGTAAGTAAATTTGTTTAAAAAATGCATTTCAATGGGATTTGCAGTTTCGCCAAAAATCTAGAGGGGCAGTTTTTTACCCTCTTTAGCCTTAAAATTTTACCCCCTTCCACTTCTCGACCTCAGAACGCCCGTAATTTATTTTTTTCTACATTTTTTTAAATGGGTCTTATTTTACTAAAATTTTTATTGGTATCAAAATTATTAACTCTAGTCTAATAATTATATGAATAAAAGAATCGGATTCGATTTTTTTTTCTAAAAACCTTTCTCATTGTTTTTTTCAACGTCAGAGAGTGAAGGTTTAAACGAACAAAGAGATCACTAACTTTTTCTTTAAATGCCGATATTTTGACACAAAATTTTTCGATTAAATATAAGAATACTTTTTCGGTATTAAACCAAAATAATGTAAAAATATAAATGTTACAAACCAAAAAAATGGCAGTGTAATTAAAACATGCAAACTCTTTTGAAGTTTTTATTTTTTTTTTAATAAGGCAATTAATAATACAACTTTTTAGTCTCTTGTATTTTCTTTGTATCTTGCTTTGTTTTCGAAAAAAAAATTAAAGTCACTTTAAGTCATTCTAAAAAGTAGCCCTAAACAGCATAAAATAAAATCTAAAATTAAAAAATAAAATATTGATCTTAGTAATTAGGAAAAATGACAATTTTTCAATAAAATACACAGCTGCTAATTTATTTTAAGGCAAATAATTGTTTTATTTTAATTTTTGAATTTTATATCATGTTGTCTATGGGTACTTTTTAGAAGCTTTAACATTAATATTTTTCTCGAAAACAACGCGAGATATGAAGAAAATTCAAGAGACTAAATATTTGTATTATTAATTGCTTAATCATAAAAACGTTCAAAAGTCTGTGGCGTACTTTTTTCTCAATAATATAAGTTGCGGTGCCCACTGACCCGCCACTGGACCAATTAATAACAATATGGTTAGGGCTAAATAGGCTTCTTATTACTTTAAATAAATGTGCAAATTATATTAGCATATTAAAAATATTTAAACTAAAAAACACTGATTTTTTTCTTAAAATTTACCGCCCTAAGGTAGCAACTCCGGACATAATATGTTTATAGGAACTTTTTCCATAAAATACCATGAGAAATTCCACCTTGAAGTTAGATCCCATAGTTCTAAAAACACCATGTATAAAAATATGCACGATTTTATAAAAACGTTAAATACCTTAAAATTTTTATATTTTAAAACTAAAATAACTTTTGGGTTTTACATATGTTATGAAAGTTATTTATAAAAAATGCCATTTAAAAACCAATATTTAGGGTGCTTACATTGTTAATTACTAACTAAATATTTTTTTTAATAAAATAAAAATAAAGGTACTGTTAAATAATCGTCAGATAAACAAATATAATTATTTTAAATATTTCTAAAATCTTGTTATAAAATTATACAAAATTTAGGTATTTTAAAAATGCGGTTTTAAAATTAAATTATTTTTAAATATTACCTATATAAAACCCAAAATGTTGTTACCAAAAATACTTAAGAATAAAGAAAGAATAATGAAAAATTTTAAATCGTTTATAATTTTCATTTAAACGATATATAGGTATAGTTAAAAATATTTTACATTTACTTGAAATAATTTTTTCATGCAATTTTTTGGCCAAGTTTGTGTATAACAAAGGTGTGTAAAAATATTACGTGAATTCACACATTGAAGTTTACCTAATTTACATATACCAAAGAGCAAAATTATTTAAAACTTATAGCACGGACAAGTAGTTAAAACTTGTTCAAACCATTAAATGTAATATTTTAAATACCCAACCTGTAATTTAAATAAAATATGTAACAGGACAAAAATATTTAACACTATATTGTTACTATCAACATACTGAACTGACTAAAACAAATACAAATCTAACAGCTGTCCACGATTGTTAGGTTTAATTAAATTTTACAAATAATTTGTTTACTAACGCTGTAAATAACACTTTGGCTTAAATAAATACATAGTTATATTTAAATAATTTAATTATAAAAGGTGTTTAATTATTATTTTTTTGTATAAATAACAATACAGTGTGTCTACATAAGTTGGCGTCAAATAGGTTACTTTTAAATTTTTTATTTTTCAAAATTAAAGTTATTCCTTATAAAAAGTTCTGCATTGTCCAAAACGCATAAAGCAACCATCAGATTTAAATTGTTTTAGTTATTCACGAGGATTAGCCTTAAATATAATTTTTGCTCAACAGTAAAATACCTAAATTATTTCTATTATTAAAAATGGTAAAAAAAGAGTTGAGACAAAAAAAGTTAATTAATTCTAAATATGCAATTCTCATTATTTTTATTAGTTTTAAAAAATAGTTATCCATGACCTAAAGAACATCATACCATTATATGTCCTTACGGTACTAACAATAATACCCCAGTCATCTTAGTCAAATTAAGGAGTCAATCTAGAAATCTCACGGAATAAGCTGAATATCTGTACATACCTATATTTTGGTACAAAAAATACTCTCCTAAAAATCCCCCATGATATTGTGTAAGAAACTTGAAATATGACAGGTCAAATGTAAAATAAATTAGTTTTTTTGCGAATATCTCGTTTCCTTTACTTTTGATCAGATTTATATTTATAATAAGGAAATTTTTTAACAAATGCAATTCCAAGCATTTTTTTGTCAGACCAATGGACCCGATAATACAGTGCGCAGAATGAAAAGCACTTTACTGTATGTACATACCTTAGCACTCAATCAATCGTGATTCATAGTCTAATATGTTAACTTTTACTTAATTATTTGCTAAATATCACTTAATTAACTATGTCTTTTACCTATCTATTAGAAATAAGCTAAGGTATGTACAGAAAGCGCTTTACACTTTGCGCCCTCTATCTCTAGATCCGTCCGCCGGACCAAGAAAGAAATACCCATATCAATTTATACAGAATTTTGTGCTCTACAACTTTGATAATAAATATTAATGCGGTAAGAGATAAAAGAAATAAGATATTTGCAAAACACTGATTTTTTGACATTTGACCAGTCATATTTCGAGTTCCATACACGATATCATAAGGGATTTTTAGGAGAGTATTTTTGTACCATTATAAAGGTATCTAGAGAGTATTCAGCTTATTTTGTGAGATTCCGAGGAAAAGTCTAAGTTAATTGGGGATACAAAAGCTAGTGCTATGGATATATTGGCAATTTTTATTTTTTTAGATTTGGATGCCTTTATTTCATAAACTTATAAATATAGATATAATAAACTTTTTTTTTATTGTGTAAAAGCAACGATCCATTCACAACAAGATATTACACCTCCAAAAGCCCCCGTATAACCACTTAAAAGCCGATTTTTTCGTAATGGGCACCAGTTGGCGCTGGGGTCAAATCTTGTAGTTACACGCGGTAAACGCTGTATGGCGCTGAAATTGCTCCTTTGGGGCTTGGGCGAAACCTCGAAAACAGATGTCACCATTGTTTTACCTAGTATCCAAAACGGCCGCAAGATGATGCCATAATACATTTATGAGCGTCGTCTCAAATTATTTATTAATTTAATGTTAATTTTATACTACCTACACAGTATGTACCTACCCAAATAAATCTAATGTAAATATTGCCGAATATAACATAACTTATAAATGATAAAACTATAACCACTGAACAATATTTGTATATGTTTTTGTTTGAAAACTAAAAATTATTTAATGTATGCCATAACATTATTATCCTTACATAGTATAAAATGAAAGTCCCTTTTTCGGTCTGTCTGTATGCATGCTTAGATCTTTAAAACTACTTAACGGATTTTGATGCGATTTTTTTTAAATAGATAGAGTGATTCAAGAGGAAGGTTTATGTATATAATATTATCCAAGAAAACATATACAGAGTGTTTAAAAAATTGTTTATATTTAAAATTTGATATTGGTTTTACTATTCGTACCGAATTTTGATGCAGTCTTTTTAAATAGATAGAGTGATTCAAGAGAAAGGTTTATATGTATTATAATATCCAAAAAACATATACAGAGTGTTTAAAAAAGTGATTTATATTTTAAATTTGATATTGACGTTACTATTTTCAACGGATTTTAATGCGTTTTTTAAATAGATAGAGTGATTCAAAGGGAAGGTTTATATGTATGATAATATCCAAAAACAACATATACAGGGTGTTTAAAAAATAGTTTACAATTAAAATTCAATATTACTCAAAGGATTTTGATGTGTGGTTCTTTTTAATAGATAGAGTAATTTAAAAGAAAGGGTTATATGTACAATAATACAAAAAAAAACATATACAGAGGGTTTAAAAAAATAGTTTGAATTTAAAATTCGATATTACTCAACGGATTTTGATGTGGTTTCATTTTAATAGATAGAGGGTTTTAAAACGAAGGTTTAAATGTATAATAATATAAAAAAAATATGCGTGTTAAAAAAATAATTTACATTTAAAAATTGATATTATAGTTTAGTGAAACTTCAATTGTCTTTAATATTACTTAACGGATTTTGATGCGGTTTTTTAATATATAGATATAGGGATTCAAGAGAAGGTTTAACTGACTACATGTATAAAGCAAAGTCGTTTCCCCGTCTGTATGTATGTATGCTTAGATCTTTTAAACTAATCAACGGATTTTAATGCAGTTTTTTAATTAATAGAAAGAGTGATTTAAGAGAAAGGTTTTTATATGCATAATTAGTTTTGGTTAAATCTAAATCTGGTTAGATAAAATTTAATGCGTACGAAGCCGCGGGTATTATATTGTAAAGAGGATATAGGTGGTAGAATAAAACTATCAAGTAATGCCAAATAAGGAAATGTTACAAATTGTTTATATTTAAAATTTAACATTGACGTTACTATTCTTAAGGGATTTTGTTGCGTTTTTTAGATACAGTGTTTTAAAAGGCGGGTTTATATGCATAATAATATAAAAAAAACATATACAGAGTGATTAAAAAAATAGTTTAAATTTAAAAATTGATATTACCCAACGAATTTTAATGCGTTTTTTTAATAGAGTGATTTAAGAGGAATGTTTATATGTAAATAATATTTAAAAAAAAACATAAACAGAGTGTTTAAAATATAGTTTATATTTAAAATTTAATATTGGTTTTACTTTTCCTAACGGATTTTGATGCAGTTTTTTTTAATAGATAGAGTGATTCCAGAGAAAGGTTTATATTGTAATGTAGCTTTTAATTACATACAGCCCCCTAGGGGTAGCCCGTACAGGCTAAACTTAACCTTTACCTTTCTTCTTGACTTCACCTCTACTACCCACTACCTATCTAATCTTCCTAATTTCTTCTTCCCCTTGCTATTGGGTAACTTTATGTTTATATACAAAGTTTTTGGTGACTTAGCACGTTGTTGACCGTGAACGTTCATTTTTAATGACCCAAGTCAAAATTTCTTGCTTAGTGGTTCAAACCGTATTCGAAAATACGATATAAACATGAGAATCAAGAAAATGTATGTTTTCAAACCGTTGCGCTAAGTTATTAGGTTATGATTATGATTTTTGATTTTTAGGGTTAATATGTACTTTTGTTTACACCGAAAATAAACATTTTTCACTTGACACGGCCACGTTAAGAGTTTACGAAAAATTACCAAAACAAAGATTTTAATGAGTACGATACATACGCCCGCCCGACAAAGATAGCTATATTGTTTTTAAACCATTGTCCGGGATGTATTCAAACACGGTTAAATACGCGACGTACATGACGTCACCGTTTAACAAGAAAATCATCAATTTTAGGCGAAGAACCAATTCTAAAACGGTATTTACCAATCGGTTATGTTGACGTTTAAACAATATGTATTATACGTCAAAGTTGTCACTAATTATTACCGCGGTGATAATTGGTTGAACGCCTAAAATTGCTGAAAGTAAAGTTTTTAAAATATTTTGAATCGTCTTAACAACAAAAAATGGCTCTAGAAACAGTTATTGTTTCTTTGAAAAAAAAACCTGACACCTTTTGAATGTGCATTTTCAATATCAAAATAATTAAATAAAAAAACTGCTTATCACCCCATACAGGGTGTTCACAATATGTATAATAATATCCAAAAAAACATAAACAGAGTGTTTAAAATGGTTTATTTTTAAAATTTGATATTGACGTTACTATTCTCAACGAATTTTAATGCGTTTTTTAAATAAATAGATGAGTGATTTAAACGTACGGTTTATATGTACAATAATATAAAAAAAAACATATACAAAGTGTTAAAAAAATAGTATACATTTAAGTTGTTCCGGTTTAGCCAGAAAAGACCCTTTCTTTCTTATTTTAAATGGGATACCCGGTATATTATTACTCATTTAAATCAAACAGAATTAATGAAAATAAAATATTGATTGTGTGTTATCAAATTGTTGGTAAAAAATGCTCTTTTGAGCTATTATAGTGAACCACCCTCAATCCATTTGAAAAAACTGACTTAGGACCATTAGTACGATTTTGCAAATTTTAGACTACTCTGAACAGGCCATAAAAGCAAAAAATAGTCGCATCCAGTTTTCCGTGACTCCTTGATCTTCGTAAACAAGTTTTTACAATAGTAGAATTAACGGACGTGCTATTAAGTTATTATTCAAGAAAAATCGGATTTTTCCGATTAAAACATAAAACGCGACCTTACTAAACCTTCTTTATATGTAAGTACCAGTCAGGGGTGAAAACCACCTTCCCAAGAGCCAACCTAACAACCCTTAAAGAAAAATTTAATGTAAAACATACAAGGTCTAAAACAACCAGAGTCTCTTCAGCCGGCATAAAAACCACCCCGAAGGAGATAAACTACCCCATTTCATAGACGCGCTTGGAACAAACACCTAAATATGAAATCTAAAAAAAATACCAGGTGAACGAGTAAGAAATGCCGAAAAGGGCACATATATCACACCTACAGAAAAAAAAACCTTGCATCCAAACCTCGAAAAGTGTAAAATCCCTGCCACTGCCGCAAAACAGTAACCATCGAACGCGGCTGATTTCAAGAAATAAGCATATTAGAAATCCTCCACGGGTATAGCTGGAACTTAAGTTGGGTAAAAGTTATGTTAAGTTTACTTAGTTTACTTCTCAATATACTACATACTAGCCGTGTCCACTTCACTGGACGTTAATTATATTTTTCGCTGACTTCATATACATATGCCATTTTTTTTCTTATCTTTTGTTCAATCATTATGAAAATATAGCCTCTTCACCTATTGCACTCCTGAATTAGTGCTTCCGAAGATTAGAGCCCTTACAAACATCAAACAAATTACAAACTTTAGAATACTAGAAGACATTCTTATCTATTTGGAAATAATTGCGTTTACACTCAAAAGTTTACCTTTTTGACCCTCGAGACAGTCAATATTAGTAAAGCAATATGATTGAGGCAATATGATTGAAGCATAATATTATTGATACATGGAGGATATTAAAAGAGTTTTCCCCACTTTATCTTTTAAATAAGACAAGATATTAAAATCGGGTAAAATTTGGGTAAAAGGGTGTCACTTAAAATACTCTTTGGCATAACAATAATTTTGGTAACGTGGCCTAGTGCCAAGGGGGCACTAGCAACTTTTTTCAAATGGAAAGGAAAGACATTTTTGAAATACAATAAAAAAATGACCAGTGTCGTCCATAAGGGGTTTAGGGTAGATATTTTTTAAGAAAATAAAAATGGTACGTCACTGCATTTTTAAAAATATTAATCTTGTTTTAAATCCTCATTCTGCTTAGAAAAAATTTGGTCTTTTGACTTTTTTTGTTTGATATACGGTTTTTGCAATAAAAAAATTGAAACCATTTTTTGTCATGGTCATTTTCGTATTGGCAATATCAAATTTTGCAGTAAAAAACATTCCTTGCGTTTTATTCTTTAATTAGATGGGTAGTTATTTGACCATGCCGATAATCGGTTTTAATTTATTTATACGAAAACCGTACGTCATACAAAAAAATAAAGAAACCAAATTTGTTCCAAACAAAACGAGGATTCAAAAAAAATAAAAATCAGTAGAGGACTATTTTTCTTAAAAAATATTTACCCTAAACCCCTTATGGACGACACTGGTTAAATTTTATTTTTTCTTATATATCAAAAATGTCAACTATAGTAATGCATAGGCGACGTCTTCCAATTTTTTTTAAATATCTAAATTAATGTAAAAGTTATATTAGAAAAACGATAATTTTTTACAAATTTTAATATCCCGTAGCTCAAAAACCAAGACATTTAGGATATATGTTCATTTGTTTTTTTCTTATTTTTCATTGAAGAATCACCCCTTAAGGTTTATCGGTTGAGTTATTGGACACCCTGTTTATGTATACTTTAATCATATACATAAGTAAGAAAAATAATACCAATAGTTATACCATAAATTATAAATAGGTAAAAAATAAAAATGATTTCTAGGGCAAAATAAGCTGATTGTTCTGAAAGCCTGCGACTGTTATCTTGTTTTAAGTGGACGAGGAAAGCTTGTTAATCATGATAGACAAGCTAATGAATTAAACGTATTCCTAAGTATATAATACTGTATAGTTAAAAATACAGATATTATGTCTTCCTTGTAATAAAAAAAAATGTATATTTTGCTTAAAAAAGTATTAAAGCTTAGACAAATTTATATCCGATTTCAGTCGTGTCTAGGAACTTTAATAGTCGCGGTATAACTAAACCTTGTGTGCGACTTCCGTTGTCGATTTATTGAGCAGTAGCTGTTACTAAGCAGGCAATCTGACGCTGCCGTTTCGGTCTAGCCCAATCAACAGCCGCAATGCTTTAAGTGGGAGTCGGAATTATCTGCGCTGGTCCAACTTTTTGGAAATATTCTTATTCTGCGATATTTTTTAGTTGATTAACCTAGTTTAAATTAAAAAGCGTCACGGTCTATTCGAAAATTCGTTAATCTCGAATTAGGCTTTTGTAGTATTGTAAAGATATTAAAAGATACATTATCACGTTGATCTTCAAGGGTTTTCATGTAAACGAGGTGTATTAAATTTGCACTTTTACTCAGACTAATTATTCAGTAGAAAGAAACAGATATAACCAGATAGTCTTAGCCTATGTTCTATGATATAAGATCAATTTCAAGTAGTTACTGATATTGCAGGATGGTCTCTTGCGTAGTCAATAGTGCTGTTTATTGCTCTATAGACACCAAATTTATTATTAACAGGTACATAATTAAAGAGTCGGCTCGAACAAAGTTTTAATTTACAGTTTATCAAGTTTTCAGGAGGGGTAAAAAATCTATATATTGAATATTTGCGTTTTAAAATAAAAAACGTTCATAACAGATAAAAACCGTCTTTTAGGCCATTAGGTACACACGATTTATCTATAGTTGAGGCTATGGAGTATGTTACAGCAAAATAATAAATGTCAAACTGAAAGCTGAGCGCCATTTAAAAAAATGAAAAGGGGTGTTTTGTGGCACATCACTTTAAAGCTCCTGACGAGTACTTTATAAACCCAGAATATAAAGTCAATATCTTTAGCTACTACAAAATGACGGTATGTTAATAATTACTTAAATAGGAACCTGATTTTGATGGTCATATTTCCAAAACCAAAAACCTCCCTTGCCCGCCCCAAAACCAAAAAGCTGGCGTCGCCACTGATGTAGTATTTTTTTAAGCTATTTTTAACGTTTTTTTTAATAACGTATTTTGTTTATTATATCACCAGAAAAAAGATATTTAAAAGATCTTAAAGAAAATATCACATTCAGTATATCTAACTTTATTAGTTTCGGAAATATGGCCATCCAAATAAGGTATTTGATTTTAGTTTTAAAGTAGTAACGTCATATTTTAGTAGGTCAATGTAGTCACTTTATATTCTATGGTGTGTAAATGATATGTACCTGGGATGTTGCGAATGCAGATTTTTTTACGTCCGGATGCGGATCTGTACAAAAAGTGTAGGTAGGGTAAAAATAAGAAAGTTATTTCAAGTCCTTGTTCGTATTACAAACAACAGCGAGAAGCGTCATCGTCACCAATTTACTGAAGTCCAAAACAAAATTATTGCTTTTCGATTGGCTAATCAACACGTGCTGTCGACACGCGCCACTCCGCCTTTCTTTCTTGTCGTGATCTGCTATACATCCGCATCGATTAATGCGGATGTTCCGCATATGCGGCTGCGAATATTCGCAACACCCCTGATTTGTACAAATTTTGACAATTTTACTTATTTATTTTACACCTAAAATTCCCCCGCGCCGACAAAAAGATTCCGGGTGCTGGTGGAACTCAGATTAGAGAGATATGGGTACTTTGGTTACCGCCTACGTTCGTTATTTACGTAAGGCGCTATTTAAATACCGCATACGGTATTTAGTGTTTGTTTTTAGAGATATGGAAGACGCCGTATTACGAACGGTAAATTACACCTGTCTGCGATTTTACAAAATTAAAAAGCAAATGTTGCTTTAATGTGCGAATATTAAAGTTTTTCCCGTTATTTCAAACACATTTTACTTTAAATTTTCCCACTTTTTCAGATGAATTTTGACTAAGACATTCTTTCAGAAAGCCAGGTCATTTACGGCCGACAATCTTAACCTTTTTGTTTCTTTTCCACCTGCAACATTTATCCAAAAATAAAAAAGCAAGACTTTATCAAATATTAGTAGTTTAACTTTACTCTATGGGTCTATTACAAAAATATTTGTAGAAATCATCGAAATAAATATTTTAACATTAAAGAATAAACAAAGAAAAATATTGTGCGCATGGCAATTCTATTCGCTATTTTAAATAGCACGCGGCGTTATCAGCCCGCAAATTACTCCACACCCAAAACAAGTGTGAATTTTGTGTACATAAAACGAACCTACCTAATGTGGATTTTTTGGTTTTATTGTTAAAACTGATTAAAGTGGTCTGCTCATTGCAGATTACAAATAATAAAGTAATTAACTTTTATGAAAAATAAATATGTATTAAAAAAAGTTTATAAAAAGATGAAAATTTTAAAACTAAGACAAAAAAGTTAATATACCCTATTATTTAATAATACTAAAATAGAATAATGCGTCATGATGCATTACCCAGACATACCAAAAAAAAAACTCATTTAGCAAAACATTTCAAATTCTATTTTTATTATAAATATTCAGATTTCCGTAATTTTTGCCTAAAGAAGTATCAAAATCAAATGATGCAAAATCATACATTGACTATTCTAACGAGCACAAAATTGCAGTGGATCAAGCATTTTATTACTTGGATATTAAAAAACAGTGGTGCCAAAAAAATATTTAGAACCCAAAAAGAAGTTTTATTATGTAAAAAGACATGTTGAAATAGATCGTTTTTCGGCAAAACATTTGCTCATATGAATAAAACAGAAGCAAATGCTTTTTGAGATAAACACATTTAGCTTTACTGCAGCAAAAAGAGACGGAGTTCAAGTAAAATACTGGTCCTAGCGTTTTTCTTTATATGACCTGAAGTGCCCAGTGCCACCCTGTGGTAAAATATAAAGCCTAATAACACTACGTTATTATTAACTTAATAGGTAACGCTTTTTAATTTTTGAATTTTGGTAAACAACATAATAATAATTTATTTTTAAATTACTGCGGAAAATTGCAAAAAACATTTAATACATTTTTTTAGTAAAAATGTGAACTATTGCTTTTGGTAAATAACACTAATAATATAAACATAATTTAAATTATAAATAATAAAATATTACTTACTTAATTGCCAATTAAATTTGTTTAATATTAAAATACATTTAAATATTAAATTCTAAAAGTACTTAAATTTGATTTTAAATTTATGGGTATTACCATATTCACCGGTCATGAATAGTCGATGTTAAATAACAAATGATACGGTTTTTAATTTATAATTATACCGCTAACGATGCTCTACAATAAAATGTGCGTAACATGTTAACACCATTTTCGGAAAAGAGCTTGAAATAAAGCTCTAATTAAGTTAAATATTTTCAGGTTATTGTATTGTATGTATTCGTCAAATATTTTTTATTATACTATAAATAAATTAGTAGACAGATCCTCAAAAATGCTACTTATAGAAAAAAATATAAAACAAAAGTCTTAAATACTTCTTAAAATACCCACAATTAATTTAAAAACTAAGTTATTATATATGATGATATTAGGATAATTTTTATTGCTAATACCAAATTAAACGTAATTTTTTTAACATCGTAGGAGATACATAAACACTATAAACATACACTAATGTTTTTTATATTTAAACTCTTAACGGAACACAAGCAATTGTTTTTACAAACATAATATTCTATTAGTTTCTGTTTTAATGGCAACTATCATGAATTGCAACGTACGCCATTCAGTATTAAAAAGATCATTTGCCTACATAATAAATGTTGTTTTTTATTTCAAGAAAATATAGTAGAGTCGTAGTGTTTTACATCGTTGGACTCGCTTTAAAATACTGTATTTAATTATAAAAGTCATATGATCCTTTTTTTGTTTTTGGGATAGAGTAAAAAACTAAAAAAAAGTGAATAGCCCTCTAGTAAAAAAGTTTAAAAAGATAAAATCGATTTCGTATTTTTCTGAAAATAAGTAAAGTATGAGAAGTAATTTTAGAATGCATGGCACTCCAGATAAAAAAAAATAAATTTAAAAATAAAATGTAATCCCAATTTTTTAAAAAAATATTGTATTCCGCTAAACGATCTTGGGAATCCGAAAAAACAAAAAATATACAGGGTTTCCCATTTAAAAATCAAAAGTTTCAGTCGGGTAAAGCCGAAAGCCGTAAAAGTCTATCATATACACCTAAATATGACTTTTTATTAGTCTAACAACCCTACCAAGTTTCGTCAGTATCGATAAAGAAATAAAAAAGGCAGCCGTAAAGTCACCTCGTTGTCACCCGGTATATAACTTTTTATCATATCTTGTTAAAACCATCAATATTGGACTTCCTCGGACCATTGGGCCACTCCAAAATGTGCTGTCCGGCGGCTGAGAAAATATCTTTTATTAGGTACCTATATAACATATTATATAGTGTGTCCAAGAATATGTGGGCGAACTTTCAAATTTATATAGATCACGTGAAAATAATTGACAAGTTCCCATACATTTTTTCCTAAAGCCCCTCTTTACAGAGATATGTTCCGCTGAAATAACTTTTATAGTACTTTGTATAATTAACTTTTTTTTATATGATATATACAAGTAAGGACTTCTTAAAATGAAATCCTTGAAAAACATTTGCTTGCATTAGTTCGCCAGTAGTGAACAAACCCTTACACAATAGAGTTAATTATTTTTACACCCTGTATAATAAAAAAAAACGAAGTAAGTATTAGAGGGTAGCCTAAATCCTTAGCCAAAAAAAAGGTACTCTTGTTAGATAGTAATAAATTAAAGTGTTTTCGAAAAAAACAACTTTTTGTTTAGTATGGACATCTAAAAACATGAGGTTATTCTGTTGCAAATGGTACTTCAACTTATAGAAAAACATATTTTTTTATTTTCACGAAAATAAAAAAATGTTGCTGCTTTGTGGAGTGTCCCATAATCTTCGATAATGACAGCTAGAGAATGCATGAAATAAAGGGAGGCTATGTCGAACCGACAAACAAAATTATTAAATACAACCCTATTTAATGAAAATATTGTTTTCTTCAAAAACGCAACACTTTGTCGATATCGGAGAGAAGTACATTTTTAAAGCTAAGGGTTTAAGCTATATAAAGATGATATTTTTATTCTTTCAATATACAGATTGTAAAAATAATTAGTACTATTGTGTCAGGGTTAGTCCGCCCCTGGAAAACTAATGAAGGCAAATGTTTTACAAGAAAACCATTTAAAATGTCCTACGATAAATAAAAAATAAATATTAATAGTGAAAAGACAGAAAGTCTAATAATAACAAGAAAATTCACAAATAATAAAATCTTTATGCCCAATAAAATCCGTAATACTCGATACTATTCAAATCTTGTGATTGATACGAGACTAAAATTCGTGTCTCACATCAATCACATACTTCAAAAATCCTTCCTGAGTCAGCAATCCCTTTACTCCCTCCTATTACCCAGATCCCTGCTAAGCTTACATAATAAAATAATCATATATGTATAACACTATAATTAAACCAGTCATAACATACGCTGCACCTGTGTGGTTTGGCGTCTCTGACACACAGATTGCCAGGTTGCAGCGTATGCAAAACAAAGCACTAAGATCGATTACGCAATCAGACAGATATATAAGAATACAACACTTACACGACATAACAGACATACCTACGATAAAAGACTACCTAATGGAAATATGTGACAAATTTTACAAAACGAAAATAACAAACTCAAACCTAACTGCAAACTTATCTAACGTCAGAATAAAGAACAACATCAAACACAAATTATTATACCACAGATTACCGTTGTATCATAAACAGATTTCGCCATAATAACAGCAATAATTAAAATAATTAATGCCGTTTACGCCATTGACATTCCATAAAAGTTACACCTTAGACACATTTTCTCGCCCACCGAACAATCGATGGAACGAGCTGCTATTGGCTACTGAACTTAAATACATATACATATATTGCTTTTAACAACAGCATGTTATTACAAATTTCAGGCAAATAGCAAATAATAAACAAAACAAATTTAAAACAGGTTTTTTGATCAATTTTTCCAGTAATGAAATGTAAGATAAAAATCATAAAACCACCAATTAACACATAAATAAGAACATTTATTTTACTGTTGGATTTTGCAAGGACACTGCTCACGCGAAAAGTGTCAAACAACGCGCACTCCGCAATTCCGTGTCTCCTAGGGCTTACGCCAGCCCCTAATGAGGAATTTATTCCAAATTAGGACAACCACGATGAGCAAGGACCCCCAAGCAAAACCGTGAAGATCAATTTTATAATTTAATGTAGATAACAGAATTGTAAATATATTTGTAATTAATAAACGAGTCGGAGCCTTGGTTAAGGTACGCCGACATAAAAGCAAAGCAAAGCAAGCAAGAAAAACCGATTTTCAGTAACTTCTTTTAAGGGAACATATCTCTGTAAAGAGAGACTTAGGAAAAATATTTTATATAAACTTGTCACATTATTTTTATAAATCAAATTTAGTCTTTTTTTTTTAATGACGAGAGTTAAGTTTCTATTCATTGACCTTTGGTACCTGGTCTACCATTAGTTTTACCTTTATTGGAAGCATGCACTGACAAACTTTCAGCTTTTACGAAATAACGAAGGTCTGGCGCTCACGGGCTCTTGGGCTATGAAGGTAAGATTAGGTATCAACAGTATTAACGGAAGTAATTTATAAATGCTTAACAAACTTCCTTATAAAACAGTATGTTAAATGGTGTTTTACAAAGAGTAGCCACTCTACAAATATGTAGACACGATTTTATTATGACTGATACCTAGATGTCACGCTATCACCATTAAACAACTTTCCTTGAAACCAAGGTTGTGAAACTACACTGAAAGAAAACTCTTCATCGCAATAGTAATTTTAAGAAACATAATAAATTTAATAGGTCACAGAAAAAAATTATTTATTGTCGTAATTAAAGTTTTAAAAAATATTCTTTAGGCCTTAATACCAGGTTCCCAGGAAACCATTAAATAAGCCATGACTTTACACATATAGGCATTAAAAATATCCAAATAAGACTAGGTTAATAATATTTAAAAAAGGGATTTTGCAAATATTTTACTTTTCTTCTTTTTGGTTTAACCGAAAACGGATTATTATTTTGAGTTTTTTTTTATGCAACACCTGTATATTTTCAAACTTTAGAATTTCTGGAAAATTATAAATTAGAAAGTGACATTACTTAAGGTTTTCACGCCCACTTGATTTTGTTAGAACCATTTTTAATATTGCAGTGTGTAAAAAAATAGGGCACTGGTCAAGCGATCGCTGGCGGTTTTGTTCAATTATAAGAGGAAAACCGCCGTCCGGCGGGTTTATCTATTTACGTCTATAAAAACCGGCAAAAAAGCAAAGTAACTTGGAATTACCGGCGGTTTTACTTATTTTATCGATAGATATCGCCATCCGGCGGTTTTGTTTATAAAATCTATTAAAAATCGGTGAATACTGGTTAGGGTTAATATTTATTAAGTTAAGTTTATAGCACGCTTTGGATTAAATAAATTGGAGTAGTATAGCGGGATGAGGACAGGCAAATAAAACCACTATTGTATTTATCCTAATGCTTCGTGGCTGGATTGCCACTTTATTAAGGACATATAATTAATAAAGCCACATTACAAACTTTTCCACACCACCAAAAAACACTTTTTAAAAATATTGTTAACAATTGGATATAACCTAAAATTCCTAAAAAGTGGGAAATTATTTGCCTTAAAATTAAATTATAAACAAAAGAAAATATAAATAAGAAAAAAATCTATAAAAAATTATCAAGAAAAAATTACAAAAAAGAAAAAATTTAGTTGGGTACACGGAATTTCAACTCGGGACCGGTGGATTACGTGTCAACACTCATAACCGTGTTACCCCCAATACATGCATACTTTAATAGGTAATACTTTAGTTTTAGTTCTATTAAACGATTGTTTTTCTTTTGTGCTGCTAAAAACTCTTGGCTTTTCATTTTTCAAAAAACTATGAAGATCTTGTCTATGAAGATGTCAAACGTGTCTCCCATTTTTATTTTTGTTTTTTGATTAATAAAAAAATAATAATAAAACAAATAATTTTTTAGGCTAGGAAAACAATAACTATTATTCGGCGGTTTTTAATATTTTTTTTTAAGCAAAACGACCGGATGGCGGCATCTACCGGTAAAATAGTAAAAACCGCAAATAAAACCACAAATTAATTTAGATTTTCGGCAGCTTTTATAAAAGTAAATTAATAAAACCACCGTCCGGCGGTTCTCTTCTTATAATTGTGCAAAATCGCAGTTTTTCAGTTTACCTAAAATTTGGACCCGTACGGCCTAAACTGACTTGAAATTCTGTTTCAGAGGGTCGAAAAACATAACCGTAGGTGAATCGCGTCCGGTGCACATCAAACTTTTTTTTGTGTGTGCCGGTGATATTAAAATGTTTTATCAAGTAAAAAAATCTTTTGATTTTAAAAAATGTTTTGATATGCTATTTTAAAAAATATTATGCATCGTGGCTTTGCATAAAACACCTAACAATACTAAAAATGAGCTATACTTTGGGCACTCTATATTTATAATAAAAACCTAGTTCTTCAGGTAAGTTTCTTAATTTATAGTGCCCAAAGTATAGTATTTTGCTGGGTAATATTTATGTTTATATTTTAATTTTACCTTGCCAACATGGTACCACTCTGCACCCATTACCATTAGATAATTTAGGGATAAAGCGTACCTTAAACAAGGGGTTTATGGCAAGTCAAGGTTGAAACACTTATATAAGATCAATAATCTATAATATTTAAGCTGTAATGTCAATAAAAAGTAAAATTCGATTTTTTTATTGCATTTTTTCAGATTTAGTTTGTTCAGCTAACTACTTATAATTTTTGCGGAATAACTTACCCATTTATTAATTTATCTATTGACTTAAAATATTAATAATAATACTAACTATATAGCCTTGATCTGTTAGGGTCATTTGGGAAAATTATTGGAAAATGGATAAAACAGAAAAAAATTAAATATTTAAAAAAGTTTAAAACATAATCCATAAAAATTTCATAGTAAAATTAAATAAGGGTCAAATATCTCGAGAACTGTTGGTCTTAGCGATTCAATTATAAAGACCTTTTTGTGGAAAATAAAGTTTTAAACAATTTTAGCCTGTATCTCTTTTAAAAAGCTCTTGTCATTTATGAGAAAATGACAGAAAAACAAGAATTTTATAAAAAAATATTTTAAGTGACCCGTACTACTTCGCCACTATAAGATACGAAACACTTTTGTAAAAAAATCAATTCTTTAAACAAACCGTCATAGGGCGAAACGATAACATAAAATGCTTTAAGAGATTTTTCTGGGGTACCTTTTTTAAGAAAATTTCACGACCAAAAAAGAAATTAGTTGCGAAAAAAAGTCACCCTAGTACTTATATTTGCGAATTAAACGTATTTGTAAAAATATGATTAAATTCTAATGTGTATGGTAGTTTACTGTTTAAGCGCTGCTAGCGATTTGAAATCAATTAATATTTCATGAACGTCTTTGCTGTTAAATTGGCCGCTTTCGTGAAATTATTTTAAAATCACTCAGACGATTAGCCAATTAGGGTCGCGAATTTATTTTCACAGGCCATTTAACTTTATATATACTTGCTGGAGCTGAAAAACGACCTGTTTTAGTTAAAACTTTAAACTGAAAATGCAGAAAGTTTAGGCTTTAGTTTGGCTAAGATGTTACCATTTTACATATGGTAACCAACTTTAACCGTATTCAATCAAGTACAGGTGTTTTGTTTGACGTATAATTTGATACACTTAAAAGGAGAAATTGGTTTTAAAAATTTAAATGTCAAACGTTTTTAGGATTTTTCCTAAAACATTTGTAACTGGACATGTCCTATTTTAAATGAGCACAACACAACAAGTGTCCAAATGTTATTTTAATTAAAATTCTCATGCTTGGTGAGAAAATAGGTTTTTACAAGAATATAATTTGTATGTTTTATCTACAGCGTGGCTTTAAATGCTGAACACTTCGATTTTATCTATTTACGTAAATAATAGCCGCCAAAAATCTAAATTTATTTAATTACCGGTGGTTTTTACTTATTCTATCGGTATATGCTGCCATCTAGCGGCTATGCTTATTAAAATTAATAAATACCGTCGAATAATATTTGCCGTAGGCGTTTGTTTCCTTCTGGTTTTATAATTTATAATTATATTTCTTATTGATCAATAAACAAATATGAAACTGGAAGGCACGTTTAAAACATACAAAGATTTTGTCGGAGCTTCTAATGAGCATTTAAAAGAAGAATGTACATTGTTTTGGAAAGAAAAACCAGGCGTATTTTAGCCGCCACAAAAAGAAACTAATCGTTTCAGAAGACCTAAAGTATTATTAATTAAAGTATGTATGTAGTAGGTACGGGTAAAAGAAACTTTAAATCCTCAGGAAAGGGAAAAAAGGGTACAAGATGTGACTAATATGCAAGATAATTAGTTTAAAATTACACCAACTTTTAAAGTTTAGTTAGGCGTGAATGCTTAAAATTCTTAGCAGGTTTAGTTTTAGAGGTGAGGTGATGTTAGATGTACTAGATCAGAGCCCTAAGCAGGGGGCACGCGTTTCCCCGAAACCCAAAAAGACTTGTTTGCTGAAGGTGGTGCCTAAGCCACTTTGTTTACCTGAGTTCTTTTTTTTTTGTTTTTGCCTTTTGCCAGGGATGCGCGGTGAGTCAAGCGCCTAACTTAAATTATTCTCGCCCAACCGTTCGCCCAACCTGTGGTGGAAGTAAAATAAAGTCCAAACGACTAACATTGGGTTTTTACCTTTTATAAGACAAACAATAAATACAACTTCTCAAGTGATAGGGGTTTGAACATTTTCGTAATGATGCAAAAATGTACACTTTAAAATAAATGATTTTTTTAGGCAACTTACTATATCAGTGGCTTAAAGGGTATATTTCTAGGACACAACTTTATGGGACCCGAAATATAAGCCCATAAAATATTGGTACTAAATTTTGAAACAGCCTATATCCGATTAATTGAAATTTTGCTCTCATTGGTACAGTGGAGACGCTTAAGCCGTAGTTTATAATATACAGGGTGTCTCAAAAAGCTGCGGAAGAGATGCTACCACAAATTAAGGCTAAAATAGGACTATTTAACCCAACTTCGGTCCAGTCCGAAAGTAATGATTTTGGAGATACAGGGTGTCAAAAGTTCAATTTGGTGTTAGTTTATTATAAATAATTTTGGTAATTGTAGGTGTATGTACACAATATTTGGCTAAAGGGGATTCTGGAAACTAAAACATATAAAATTGTAAAATTTAAAGGCCGCCACGTGCGGTATCTTGCAGGCATTTTAAAGCGAAATAGTTTTTGAGCCAGTCTGTATTTTAGTTTTAAATAAACGTACATATTTTTTTAACAAATTTTACCTAAAAAAATATCCTTGGCAGAAGTTAATTTGAGCAGCCGTTTTAAGGATATCTGGATTTACGTCCTGTAGAGCCAGGTCTAAGCTGCACAGGGTATTTTGAAATAAAATATTACCTTTAAGAGTGTATATCTTTAGGAAATATTAAAAAATAGTTTAAATAAACATATGTCCTAAATGTCACAAGTGATAAATAGGCCTTTTTTAACTTTACCACCCTGTATCTAAAACGTTAAGCTATGAGGACATAGGTTTACATGAAATTTTTTTCTTAAAAGATAAGCATTTCATTCAGAAACACCCTGTATAGTTTAGACCTGGTCACATAGGTAGCAATTCTTCAATCCAGATAATTTATTAGGTATCGCTTTGTTAAGTAATAAAATTTGTTATAGAATAAGAATTTTTATCTAAAAGTTAAATACAGAGTGGCTCAAAAACGTAATTTTGTTTTAAATGCCTGCTAGATACCGCAGGTGACGCCTTCTAAATTTTACAAATAAAGTAAGAACAGATTTTTACACCGATTAATTATAAGAAACTAAATCCTAAATAAAACTTTAAAACCCTGTATTTCCTAAATCATGCATTTTTTGACTAAGGTAAGGTGGGTTAAATCGTTATATTATAGCCCCAGGAATTTATGGTAGTATTTTATCCGCATCTTTTACAGACCCTTAGATGTTTGTCGAAAAACTATATTTTAAATGTACATCAATTTTAAAAAGGGGGAGGGCTAATAGCCCCTCTGATTGCGCCCTTGATTACACACAGTTTCTTGCCCACCCTCCAAATTTTTTCGCCGGCTGTCGCCCAACTTAAAAAAAAGCTGACGCCGCCACTGCTTTTTGCTTCTTTTTCCCCCTAATATCACTTTCTGCGTACGGCCCTGTACTAGATGTATAGGTTCGTTTGTACAAATTTCGTTTAAACTAAAAGATTTACTTAAGGTAAAACAATAATTATAAAACTAGAGTTTGAACTCTAGAAACCATATAGATAACCTACATTTAGATCCGCAGTGGCAAGAAGCATTTCTCAGATTTTACCGTAAAAATTAAATGAGCAATGATAAAAATAAGGTCGATAACAAATGTTTTCTACGAAAAAACTCAATGAAACAACCCCTAACTATCCCCCTAATAAAAGCTGGCCTTTTTTTTACAATTATCTTAATACATGTATTAGTAACACGTCCAAGAAGTTATACCAATTTTAAATGTCCAGTTTCAAAAATTGTATGTAGATTTTTATGCTCCGAAGTGGTCTATTCGAAATTTTTCGAAGAAAAATTGATTGTTTTTTTTTTAACGTAACTCCTATCAATTTTTTTAAAGAATTTTTAAAGGGATTTTTAAGAGCTACAAGGCTCTGTAAGTAAAATTCCTTAAGATCCTCTGGTTTTTAAACGGGGTGAGTTTAAAAGGCTTAAAAAGGGTAGTGCACGTTCGTAAACAGAGGGTTTTAAAGGGCTACATTTCATCAAAAATTCACTGTACAGGGTGGCTCGAATTCGACGCTCATCATTGGGATTTCAGAAACCGTAAGAGATACAGGATCGGTTAAATGGAGGCAAAGTTGCGCAATTTGATGCTCAATAAAATGCCGTTTTGCGTTTTAAAAAATTCCGAGTACTTCGGAAGATATTCGAAAAAAACCGAAATTTTCAATTTTGGTTTCTATTGTTTCCTGGCTATATTTGTTAAGATAACTTAAAATGGAAAACACGTTTTCATGGCAACTTTTTCTGCTCTATAATTCAGTGTGATTAAATATTGAATCTGACGTTTCGGCTTCTGGCGACCATCATCAACTTAATTTTTTAAATACGGACCTGATATTTTTTCAATGTAAGTAAATCCTTTCATCACTCTTAAAACACTATATATCGCCACTTTAATATTTTCCGACGTTTCGTACAAAAAATTCCATCACCAGAATATTGCATATTTATTTAACCATAATACGGCCCTGAACTACAATTTTAGGTAAGAAGGTAAAAAAAGAATAAACTTATTACATATTCGTAATCTTTTATTGCAACTCATTGATATCTAACAGCGGAAATTACTTTATTAACCGAAAATTTCATAAATATTAGACATAAGATACAAAAAGGTAGACAACAAATCAGCTTACATAAACAATTTGTAATACTATCTTGATGCCCATATTAAAAATAAACATAATTTAATTACTATTATAAGTGTTCAAAGAGATAACCTTCCGCATCGATGCATTTTCTTGCTTTGCTTTGTATTATTAATACAGCTCGATTAATTGTTCTCGCAGGAATGGCAGCGACTTCCCTTATCAAATTTTGTCGTAGTACTTAAAGGTCGTGAGGTGCATTTTTAAATAAACGTTTCTTAAGATATCCCCAAAAGAAATAATCTAGGGGACTAAGATCTGGGCTCCTAGCGGGCCATCTTGCAAAACCATTTATTAGGAAATATATGGTAAAGGAATTGAGCTACTTTCCTTCCATTGTAGGCAGGAGCTCTGTCTTGCTGCCACCATATTTCTTGAAATACTGCCAAAGGTTGATTATCTAGGGCGTCTAAGACATCATTCCTAATCAAATTTAGATATCGTTCGGAAGTTAAGGTCCCTTCGTAAACGAAAGGTCCAATAATTTTGTTCCTCCACATACCAATTCATACATTAAATGAAGTTCTCCCTTGAATTCGTACCTGCTGGTTAGTGTCTGTTAATAAAGTAATTTCCGCTGTTAGATATCAATGAGTTGCAATAAAACATTATGAATATGTAATAAGTTTATTCTTTTTTTACCTTTTACCTAAAAATGTAGTTCAGGGCCGTATTATGGTTAAATAAATATGCAATATTCTGGTGATGGAATTGTCTGTACGAAACGTCGGAAAATATCAAAGTGGCGATATATAGTGTTTTAAGAGTGATGAAAGGATTTAATTAAATTGAAAAAATATCAGGTCCGTATTCAAAAAATTAAGTTGATGATGGTCGCCAGAAGCCGAAACGTCAGACTCAATATTTAATCACACTGAATTACAGAGCAGAAAGAGTGGCCATGAAAACGTGTTTTTCATTTTGAGTTATCTTAACAAATATAGCCAGGAAACAATAGAAACCAAAATTGAAAATTCCGGTTTTTTCGAATATTTTCGGAAGTACTCGGAATTTTTTAAAACGCAGAACGGCATTTTATTGAGCATTAAATTGCGCAACTTTGCCTCCATTTAACCGATCCTGTATCTCTTACGGTATCCGAAATCCCAATGATGAGCGTCGAATTCGAGCCACCCTGTACAGAAAACCTACGCACAGAAAAATTTTAGTCATTGAAAAACCTGCAATTTAAAACTCAACCACTGCTTCTTATCTCCAGTATTCTCGAAGTTATAAAAAAACGGCAAAAAATATGAAATTGTAAATTTGTTTTTCACTTTAAGCTTAAATTTTCCTGAAATTAAGCATTTAAAATTGGTCACACTTCTTGGATGTATTAATAATACCCGTATATAAAGAGAATTTTAAAATGGTAAAAGTCAATTTTAATTAGGGGGTAATTGGGGGCTTGTTTTAATCGAATTTTTTCGTATAAAAATTTAATACTATTTTTATCATAACTCACTTAGTTTTTATCGTAAAAACTTTTTCTTTT
This sequence comes from Listronotus bonariensis, assembly GCA_014170235.1. Lineage (NCBI taxonomy): Eukaryota > Metazoa > Arthropoda > Insecta > Coleoptera > Curculionidae > Listronotus > Listronotus bonariensis. Next base: position 89,489 of record JACEGR010000597.1, read on the forward strand.
CTTAAAAGAAAGGCCTTATTAGGTACTTTAAAAGCGTTTCATGAGTTTTCTTTAAAATTTACAGGATTTTCCCGTTATTTTAATTTAAATCTATCAAACTCTACATTTAAGGAAAAAGCTAACCATTAACACGCCGTAATTAAAATGCCTAAGTTTTGAGTTATTCGTGAAAACCCCATTAAAAACGTCGTTTTTTTTGTCAAAAAGTTTTTACTTTCAATCTTAAATAACTTAAAAAGTATTAGTTTTACGAAGAAAACATAAGAAATATTTTTTGCTTCGAGACATTTTTTTAATCGATTTTCGTTGTTAAAATGTAATACAAAATTTCCACCCCCTGAGGGGGATGGCAACCACCCCAGGGGTTTTGGCTCCCTTCGGTTCGATATAGGTTTTTTTTTGTACCTTGGGCTATTTCTTATCTTCTGTTAAAATTCTAAGTCGATCCATGCAGGACCAAGAAATTTTCAGGTGAAATGCTTTATTTCCTGTACTACAGACGTATTTTTAAATTATTTAAAAAATGTGGTTAATATTTTTATAATAACCATTTGTTACTGCAAGAAAAATACTTGATCTTGTACTAATTATTTGAAGACAACGATTTAAAAAAATACAAACTATAGATATATTAAAAGCACGTCATTTAAAACGGAGGTAAATCCATGTTTCTTTTTTAATTTTTTTGTGCATAATTTATTTTAAAAAAGTGGTGAAAGAGGTGCAAACAAGCTTGTACATTAAGTAAACGTCAATAGTTAAAACGCCACGTGGTAATCAGTTCTGTCTCACTTTCAATTGTTCCCTTTTTTGTTGCGCGCACGCGTTTAGACAGAAATAGTTGATTGCCGTCCTTATTTGTATTGACTTTGTAACTATACAGTGTGGATCTAAAGTCCGTCCCCACTTCTAGAATCTGGACCGTTTGGTATATTTTAATGAAATTTGGGGCCATATTATCTGAGCATGGTCTGCATTTTTTGACACATTAATGGCAAGTTTCAACCTTAATGTGAGAGCTTGGCGCCTTGGCCAATCCTTTTAAAGTTTCTCATAAAGTTCTTTATAACCCTAGAATATAAAGTCAATACCTATACCAACTTTAAATTGGTGGTACTTTAATAATTACCCAAATACCTAATTGGGATTGTCATATTTCCAAAACAAATAAAGTTAGATATAATAAATATTGTGTTTTTTTAAATCTCTTTTAGAGATCTTTTAAATGATATTATAATTTTAAAGGCGTTTCATTTAACCCTTAACTACTAACGTGACGTCTAGGAGACGCCGTAAAATGTTTCTCTATTCATTGCTATATCCTGCCTTGTGTTTTAGGGTTAATAGTTTATCTTCTTTTAAGTTTGCTGCTGCTTGGCTTGTATACAAAGAGAATTTGTCATAGCACTTTTTATGTTTTTTATTTATAGTGCAAAAGATTCGAATGCTTCTAAGAGACGCCACGTTGGTAGTTATGTAATTATTTTCATGTAATTAAGTTATCTAAAATTAGTGTTTGCTGATAAATTTTATTATAAAATGGCAAGAAGATTGTGAATAAATAAGTAGAGTAGATTTTGTCAAAAACTTGTATTAAAATGAGTTACCCCACGTTTTTTTAAAGCAACAAAAAATCCACATGTATCTCGACGAATTAGGTCAAGTATTTGTGATATTTTTGGTTTGACCTCAAAATTATTTAATAAAATAACATTAAAAGATTGTCTAAAAGAAAGACTTGCTATACTTACCCTTTAAAGCAAGCAATGACAAACTGCCAACTCTTTTACAGTAAAAAATTGTGTATTACATTTGTTTAAAAATCTAGTTTTGGGAAACTGTATTTTTTAAATGTTACCTTCTTTATTTATTGATTGGCACTTTTTTGTGTCAATTTATGTTTCTTTTATTAGAATAATTGTCGGTTTTAAGGTTTTAACATGTGTAAAAATAAATCTTAATCGTTTTATCCTTGAATATATTTCGTGGCAAACAAAAATGTATTTTATTTTATTTTTGCAAAAATAATTTCTGCGTATTTTCTTTTGTAATTAGTATAAATTAAAATAGTTATTAGAAACTATGTGTTTCGATTTTAGTAAAAAAACATATTGATATAAAAAGCTATTAATATATCGTGGAGCGTCTAAGAGACGCTACGTTAGTTTGCATTACAAAAATTGCACGATAGTGGTGGTAATACTTTTTAACCAATGCGTTACTTTAAATAAATAAATATTACCAAAGTAGGAATAAACTTTTAAAAGAATTCATGAAGCTATTCAAAACGATCAAGTTCAAAAGTTTCTTTTACATAAACAGTTCCTCCTGGAAACTTTCATAAAGTGAGAAAATAATAATACTGCAACTTCTGTAGTACAGTATGTGTTCCGCTTATATATTGCCGTAGTTTGTTAACAGACGATAAAATCTACAAAGTTTCAGTTTTTTGATACTTTGCCAGTGTCTTGCTAAAAAGTTTTAATTGGAAAGTGAGACACAATCAAAAAGTTATGTTATTTATTCCATGCAGTAAATCACTGTGCTAAAAACAGACATATAAGGGCTTATTTATTACATATTTTGTTTTAAAACAAATAATTGACAATCTGTTCTAATTAAATTAAATTTGTTGTACTTTGTTACCCCTTTTAAGATCCTAAAAAATGGGTACAAAAAATAATGGAACATTTTCAAAGAGAAAATTTAATTTATTTAAAAACAAACAAAATATTTCTTACTTAAATAATTTCTGAAGATACCCAAATAATTTTTAATGTGGTAAGTTTTTATAACATTATTAACATTTTTTTGCTTGTATGCACTATAATATTGACAATATTAAATACCTTCTCATACAACGATTAAATTAAGCCTTTTTTACTGATTCTACATATATTAAATTACAAATTATTATTCAAATTACTTTTTTCTTTAAGACCATGATAAAAGAATATTTTCTGTCTATATTTTAGTTGCAATTTCCTTTTTTAACTGAGTAAGTAAAAAAAAGGATAAATACCCTCTTTATATATCAGGTGATGCAAGTTAAATGTTTATAAAGTCGTAAGTGTTTCTTTTAATTTAGTTAACAAACACCAAAATGATACTTTATTTTTTAAACTTTTATTAGTTTTTCAGAAACTTTTGGTAACTAATCACTGGTCGTTTCTAAAATTAAAAAAAAACATAATTGGTTGACATTTGGCCACAGTTTATACAACCTACTTTTCTTTATTCTGAACAAGGAACCACCCTAATATCGTTTTTAAACTTTGTTTAATTAACATTCTTTTAAAAAATACAATAAGGTAAAGTGGGGTAAGTACGACCACTTTTTTCATTAGTGTAACTTTGAAAGTTGCTTAAAAATTTATTTTTTAACAGAACTGTGCCCAGTTTATTTAGTTGAAGACTTAAACTATTATCTAACAGTTTTAAGGAAAATATAATTCAATTTTACTTTTTTTTCTCCAAATATATATATTTTTAAATAACTACCGTGATTGCACTTTCCCGACTATCCCGGGAAAGTGCAATTACATTATCTGAACTCCGTTTCATTTATAATTGTTCAAATCGGGAAATACCAAAACATTTTTTAGCGTATAAAAAAAGTATTTTCAACTTACAAAGAATTTTTTTAATTATTTCAGATAGGGTAACAAAATAAACTTAGAAGCAAAAATGTAACTAATAGAATCTTGCTCCAAAATCGTTCTAAACTAAGGTAAAAACTCAAAACAAACAATACTAATTATTAGTGAATATCACTTAGTGAAAAAATAAATAAAATGGTTTTATCTATAGACCTAAATAAGAAATTAAACATTATAAAACGAGAAATGGAATAAACCTAACTCTGAACTTTACAAGTTGGTACAATAGGTATTTTTGCATTTGATTTTTTACTTAATTAATAAGTACATATAAACTAATAACAACGCTAATTCTAATTAACTCCTTCCAAAGGCAAAGAAAAATAGAATTTTCCTCTTTTTTCGAGGGGTGTTGGCAGGACTTCCAATATGCTCTGAAAACTAACGGCATCGCTATCTTCTACATCTGGGTAAACAAAGTATTCTCCCTTCTTTCCTATTAACTATAAGAAATAAACAAAAACTAACTTATACATACCAAAGGCGAGGTATTTAGCTATAAAATTGTATAAAAACTAATACTTACTTCAATTTCACTTGATTTACGAATGGAATTTCTGCGGCCGGCGTCTACTTAAATTAACATTAAACATGTATGAAAATTTTGACGGCACGACTGTCGGTAAAACAGAGCTCTGAATTCCGTGATGTCCTGAGGAAGTTATCAGTGGTTTTAAAAAGGTTGGTTTTGTGTCAGAAAAATATCAAAATTTCTGCGTCATTTTACAACCAGGGTTAAGACCGCGGTCAAATTGTCAAAAATTGCACATATAAAACCGTTACATATTCGAGTTATTTTAGAAAATCTACTTGGAATAGAGGGCGCTACAAATACTATAATTGAAATTTATTTAAACGTTGAAATTTCTTAAAACGATTTCTTTTTTTACCAGTACCTTTTCTATTTGCTGATAGATGGCGCGAAACTGAGTAAATTTAATCCTTTATTTTGTAGAGCCCACAAACGATTTTGATACTCAGGGAGCAAAATAGATAATAATTAATTATAATGGCTCATATGAATAATGAAGCTTTAAAAAAGAGACGAAGTTAAAGCCAAAACATTTGCTACACTTTATTCATACGACTGAATGTGTTTTTTCTTTTAGCATAAAAAGCATTAATTTAATTAAAATTTATAAGCCATAGTGTCAAAAGGACAAACAAAATGTTTTTTTGCTAAACAAATCCTGATTGGTGGTTATAGTTCCCAGTCCTTTTGAAACTTCGTGAGTGGATTTATTTTGGCGTAACGTCCAAGTTCTTTATTTTTGAAAATTCTGAGCAATGGGACATTTGTCAATTTAGCGATGTATTAATTCAAAAAAAAACTTTGTTTTTACTAAACGTAAAATATATTGAGGGTTTAAGGAAGACTTACAGCCTCAAACTGTGAAATCCATGCTCGGGTATGTAGTTTATATAAAAATAATCGGCCAATTTTAACACAGTTGCTAAATAAATAATATCTAGTAAAATTTTATGGTTATACTGGGCTGCAAAAATTAAGAGTCCTTTACCCTGACCCACGCGCTAAACATATTTTTGGAATTTTCGAAAAAATAGTTGTAGGTCGGGCAAAAATAAATCCACTTCCGATGTTTTAAAAGCTTAATTTTTGTTTTAAAATTTAAAGCCGGGACTGAGGGCTAGGTACATTTTTCGCTAAGAAAAATCGGAAAACCCGGTAAAATTGACAAATTTCTTAAAAGAATGGTAACTTGGATACTTTTTAAGTTGGCAAGCTAATAATTTTACCATGTAGGTATGTATATATAAGCCCAAGGCGGATGCTCTTAAAATCGCAGTTTAAATATTTTGCAGTGATATTTTGGACGATTCAGCGTATATTAACTGTAATTGTCCGATTTGAATGCAGGAAACCGATTAAAATAAACTTCTTATTTTATTGTACAACATGTACACATGGGTGCAGCCGGATAGATGCAAGCGGGAAGGGGCAGTTGTCCACCTCTACTTTTTTAAATCTAATAAACATAAAAAAATAAACATTAAAGACTCTGTCCCGACTGTATTAGACTGGTTGACATCGGTCGTTTTCGCCGATAATCGGCAGCGTCATGTTTACATTTTTGGTTATTTATGGGCCATTTTACATTAAATTTTATTTTTGTTGTCGTTAATGTCTTTTGTAAACAGCAAAGAGCCAATCTACCTAAATTATATTTTATAAAATACATTTTTAAAAATGACAACAACAATATTCATAACCTAAAAAACCGTAAGGAGATACTTTAAATTAAGGAACTATAAATTGACTTGTCATTACTGCTTACTTCTTACGTCTTAAAGCTTAAGTCTTAAGTCTTACGTTACTGAAACTATAAATCAGGCTTTAAAATGTGGCTACTTTAAGCAGGCTGTCCATGAGAGCGGTTTCTCGCTCGCGGATGATAATTCAGCGTTGTGATTGGCGGGAAAAGCATTTTAAATTTGCACTTACCAACCACAACGCTGAATTTATCATCCGCGAGCGCAAAACCGCTCTCGTGGACAGCCGGCTTTAATCTATGGAATTGTATTGTTTTTTTTTCGACAGAGAATGTGACTTTTTTAAAATCGAATTTATCGTACCCAACTTATAAAGGTAATTTTCTAGAAACCGGTGGCAACTTTTTGGGGCGCTGATCACGAATCTGAAAGAATTATTTGGCGGAAACGTTTCGTTCTCGAGATATCCATCATCAAAGTTGGTATTTGAACTAACCTTATTTTTACCATATTCCCCCTTCTTTTTGCACATAATTCTTGATTTAAAGCTAAAGTGGCACACAATATTTGATTTTCACCTTTTAAAACCCCGTTTTTACGTATTTTACATTATTATTGCATTAAATTGCATACCTATACTTTGAATCATTTTAATCCCAGTGTGCCATGAAGTCCTATGTGTATGTATGGTGGCCGCATTATCAAAGAAAAGCCACGCAATTTAATGCAAAAATAATGTAAAAACGTAGAAAAACAGGGTTTTAAAAGGTAAAAATCAAATATTGTGTGACACTTTAGCTTTAAATCAAGAATTGTGTGCAAAAGAAGGAGAATATAGTAAAAATAAGCAGAGTTCAAATTTGAACTTTGATGATGAATATCTCGAGAACGAAACGTTTCCGCCAAATAATTCTTTCAGATTCGTGATCAGCGCCCCAAACCCCGTATACTAAATTTCGTCAAAATCGGAGTTGCCGCCGGTTTCTAGAAAATTACCCTTATAAATATTATAAATAAACACATTTTGGCAAAAATGTGTTTTGTGTCCCTAAAATGTAAACCACTCAATTTAAAACACGAATATGAATTACTTAATCAAAATGGCAACACTGCATAGGTAGCTTGAAAAAAATTCCAACAATTTTTTGTTGTCGGCAAAGTCAGAAAGAAGTATTTTAGAAAAGCCATCTATCAAAATATTTTTATTTAGGTATATCTGAATTTTATAAACGACTTTCGCGTCGTACGGTTTCACACTTTTAAACTAGTAATACATATCGGTGTTCTTTTTAACGCATAAACATAATAAAGGATGCAATTACACTCGGTGCGAAAGTTCCTCCCCAATCGACCTTTTCATAGAGCAGTACGAGAAAGACGGGTAGAGAAGGATAAAGCATAAAGCTAGGTTAGGGCTTATTGCTGCAATACAAAAGGAAAAACGTTTACTGTTGGAAATGGTTGGAAAGCAGTTGAATTTGAAAGTGTTTTGTGATTAAAATTTTTGAATTTTATTATTGGGTAAATATGGTTCACTCATGTGTAGCTAGAAATTTTACTGCAAGCTGGCAAAACGGCGTATACTACAAAATTCCACAGGTAGGCACCACCAAAACGCACATTGTTTAGAGAATATTAACATTTTATGTTTAACTAAGTAATGGTGATTCGATTTTTATTTTTATCAAGAGAATGATAATCATTAAAAAACCTACATATTTTAGATTACCCATTAAAGATCTCAGCTTAAGAAAAGCATGCCTACATGGTTAAAAAGAGGTTTTTGATTTTATGATCCCAAAATATGGATTCATTTGCGAGAAACACTTCTTAGTGATTATGAAATAGATGTGCATGGAAATAAAGTACCTAAAAAGGGATCTATTCCATGACTATATAATTTTCCCAGTCAGTTGAAAAAATCAGAACTTCAAAGAAAAAGCATAGCATATCAGGCAAATTTAATAAAGTAAAAAAGGTAAATAAATTATTTATAAAAACGTTTTTTCACAGGGCAACTAAGGAAATGTGATAATGACACTCTATCGTGTAAAGAAAGAGAAGAGAAAAGTAGTTAATAATAGAGTATTTATCAGTGCCGTATTAACCATTAGGCTGCCTAGGCTACAGCCTTGGGTGCCATGAAAAAATAGGCGCCAGACAGGGGAGTAATAGGCGCTAGACAGGGGAGTTTTTAACAAAGTTCAGGTCGGGTGAGGATTTTTGGTGACCAATTTCTCTGTAAATAAGGTGCTTTGGAATGAAATAGGCGCGAAAAGGAGGGAAAGAACTTTTTGTTTTTTTGCTCTTCAAAAATTTTTTGGTGGATAATAGGCGCTCCGGAAATTCTAGCCTAGGGCGCCTCAAACAGTTAATACGGCCCTGGTATTTACTATTAGCATGTTTTATAAGTATATTGAAACCAAGTGGTACAAGGTTGGTTAAATCATTAAAAAGTTTTTTAAAGCAGAATTTGGTATATTCAGGAGTTGCCAAACTGGTATTATTTTCTTGGGTAATAATAATTCATACAATTGAAGGGCTTATTGTAAAAACAGGAAAAGTCACATTCACAAATTCTGAAGTAATTAGATTTTTAAGTTTAATTTCAAATGTGTTAAATCAACTTTTATTTAAAATACACTTAAATACTTTTTTATGAGTTAATAAACTCTAAGGATAATACTAAAAACTTTTTTATTGTCACTAATCATATTAACAATTATATAAATTAGAGTCTAAACCAGATTTCTGTCTTCTGAAATTTTTAAAACTATTCTGAAAACGTTAGACATTACATGTCAAATTGTTTGTTGTCTAATAGTGTCATAGTGTATTTATTATTGATAATAGAAAAAAGGTGATGAGCTGGTTGATTTTTAGTTTTCTATAAAAAATATTTGGCATATACCGAAACAAATAACATCAGTTAAAATTAACATGATTTAAGGGTATTAATTTTGTGAGGGCTAATCGCCGTCTGTGTGCTACCAGCGCTGCTTCGACTTGACTAGGACATTGGCCCACTTTAATGAGATATTATGGGTGACATCCCCTCAAGGACAAAACTGTGAGAGATTTGCGTGAAACGGTGGGGGCTTATGTGTATGGATATAAACAACTATTTTTATGGAAATCCAACTTAAGACCAGACTGTCGGTTAGAACATTTGTCCGGCATACCCTTCAATTCTACTGTACAAAGGCAAAACAATCTAATCCCAAAAAAACAGTTTGGAGAAAATCGACATTTGTTTTGTCCATTTTGATATTACACTGTTTTGACAACGTATTAACTTTAAACCTTCCACACTGTTTAAATATCAAAATGTTAAACTCTTGTTGCACGTTAAAACCATGTAAAAACATGAAATGACCGATTTTGCGATTAGACTCTTTTGCCCTTGCACGGTAGTAGTAGAATTATCCTTTAAAATAAGCTTCTAAATTAACTGAGAAACCTTTAAAAAGTAAAAGATCTTAAAGCTACAAATTTTAGATCAAATTCTTAACATCATGTTTAGTGAAAGTGTCTGTATGGTCCTATTTGTTTTAAATATGAAGCCTTGTATTAGAATGATAGTATAATCGTTAAAAGCTATTTCAAATTCTATTTTTGTCTGCCCAAAAAATAGGTATTTATGATCTATGGGACTAATAATTCAGATTTTGTTATTTAATATTTATTTTTGCTTCTGAAATTTTTAATTTAGTTTGGCTAGATAAAAACCTAATTTTAATTATTTTAACCAATATTTAGGTATACCAGTTAAAAATCATACTTGTTGTTTTTTTATCAGAGCCCATGTCAATAACTAACACACTACTATTGATTTCAAAAATGAGTTTTGTAGCATAATAAAACAAAGTTCCACTGCCAAACCCTAAATTGCTTACTCAATCATTTAATATGTAGGTATCATCACTAAAGCACCCTGTAAATATATGTTTTAGAAATGGGTAGCCTCACCATAAAGATCTATGGAAAAAGCAGGTGTTAGAGAAAAAGAAAAGGCAATGAAAATGAATCAGGTTTGTTCTGACAATGTACCATGTATAGCAGTATTCCTTGATTGTTCATGGTCTAAAGGTCTTATGGTACCAACTACAATGTGCATTCTGGAATGGCAGGAATTATTGGAAAAAATACTGGTTTATTACTATTTGTAGATGTTCGGAACAGATTTAGTGCTGTCTGCACCAGAGTTGAGACAAAACATACTCCACAATTATTTTTTTATTAATGGTTATTATTTGTGCTCAGAATTATTGTTCTTTTTATTTAAAATAATTAAATATCTTCCTTAGGAAATATATTTTACTAACTTTTTTTATCATTAGTCATTGTTTGTCTTTAGGAGTTATTAGAAGACCTTAAATTCAAAAGGGTCTATGTGCCATTTAGGTATTTAAAAGTTATACGTAAAAAACATTTAATGAATTCAATAAAAGCACATCAAATACAATATGAATATTCCTACCTTTTAGAAGTGGGTTCTTATCTATGGCATATAGAACCCCCTTAATATCGTTCGGCATTGCATATAGAACTTTTTAAAGCAAAAATCTCATTTTATGGTATTTTTGGCAATTAGACTATTTTGATGTTAAGGTCTTCAATTTACCAAGTTTATACTTATAGTTTAGAAATCACCCTGTAAGAGCAAAACTAATTTTTTTTTAATAACATTTAAGTTACTTACTTACCTATAAAAGGACATATACATAAAAATGTATAAATTGGGACAGTATACTTTACTCACTTTAAGTTGAGAAAAACATCTAAACAAAAAATGTAATCCATTGGTTTATAAAGTCAGTAACTAAAGTTTCTTACTAGGTATTTTCCTCAATATAAAGTGGGTGATTTTTTGTCTAATGTTAACCTGTTACAGCTCAACACATAGAAACTCAATTGGATGTATATCGGCGGGCATGATGTATACAGGGTGTTATAAATTCAATGCATTAGCATTGCTATCTCGGTAATTATAAGAGATAGAGAGTTGGTTAAATTAATGCAAAGTTGCGCATCCTATTGCTGTATAACTGGACGAAGGCGGTTACTTCCGGAGATATCCGGAAAAAAAAATTAAATTATTTATTTTATTTTTAAGGTCCTGTTAGTAATTATTTTGAAAAACCAATTGCACATTTCTTAAGGCACTTTTTATGCTATTCAAGAAAACGTTTTTATTTTTCCGATACGACGTTTCTTTTTTTAGCTACCATCGTCAACTTCATTTTTTAAATATGGACTAGGATGATGGTAGCTAAAAACGAAACTCGTATCGGAAAAATAAAAACATTTTCTTGAAGAGCATAAAAAGTGCCTTAAGAAAGTTCAATTGGTTTATCCAAATAATTACTAAAAAAGCTCTTCAAATATAAAATGAATAATTGAATTTTTCGTTTTTTTTTTTCTAGATATCTCTGGAAGTAACCGGAATTTCTTAAATTTCTCTTCGCCCAATTATTCAGGATTATGATGCGCAATTTTGCCTTAATTTAACCAACTCTCTATCTCTTATAATTACCGAGATAGCAATGCTAATGCATCAAATTTGTAACACCCTGTATACATTTAACTTTTCCATGCCTATGTTATCGTCGCTTTAAACCAGAAATGGCCTAACTGCAGTATGTATTAAAAAAGATATTATATTAGAATGTTTTTTGGATTTCTTTTTTAAAATTCTTTTTAAAAAGTAAAAATGATTAATTTTACAGTTAGGCTAGTTCTGCTTCAAGATACAATATGACAATAATATTTATAAGTAAACAATAGAAATATTATTTCTATTCATAATATAATAAAGCTGCATCAAGACAAGATTTATTTTAATTTATTTTTAGGGTGATCAAGTGAGCCAAAATAATTTAGTACATACTTCATATAAAAAAGAAAAGTTCTATCGGGCTTATTTTAATTATAACTTTTGAACTGTTGCCACAGTAGCAATAATATTTGGGCTACTAAATAACATCATAATGCCTCTGTCCATAGGTAAACGGCTGTTCAGTATGTCTGAATTATACACGGTGCGACGATTTTTTTTTTCATGTTACTGTTGTAGGTATATATGTATAATTTGTTCTAGTTTGTATATCTCTAGTTTTGTTTGTATATTTTTTAGTTAGTAAGTTTTCATTGACGGTTATTAAAATACGCCTGGCGGTACTTTCCACCTTTGTATGTGAGTCTGTGTATACAATAAAGATTATTATTTTTTTTTAATTTAATGTATGCATTTTTAACACTGGTGACAAATTTGACATTTTGCTTTGACCGTTTAATTCCTTTATTATTTTTGTACAAAAAAGGTATACTTTATTTAAATCGATATCTTGGATTGTTTTTCATAAAATAGCATTCTAAATCCAGACCTCGATCCAGACACATCAGCATTTTGTATATGTAATAAAAAATTCAATTTTTATGATAAAATTATTAAAATGTGGTAAAATTATTAAAAACGGTGTTTTTGAGCCCCTTAAACTTTATATTATAGTTAAAAACTGGTTTTAAGAATTTTACAATATTTTAAAAATTGAATTTTTTATTATTTAAAAATGCTGGTATGTCTGAACCTAAAATGCAATTATAAAAAAACGGCCCAAGATACCGATTTAAATAAGGTATACCTTTTTTGTACAAAAATGATAAAGGAATTAAGCGGTCAAAGAAAAATGTCGGATTTGTCACCAGTGTTAAAAATGCATACATTAAATGAAAAAAATCGTCGCACCCTGTATAATTCCGACTCACTGAACCGCCGTTTACTTATTAAAAAACCATTGCAATGAGGTTATTTATTAGCCCAAATATCATTAATACTGTGGCAACAGTTCAAAAGTTATAATTGAAATAAGTTTTTTTACACCAACTTTGAAGGTCAATAACTCCCTAACAAAGCGCGATAGAACTTTTTTGTTATATAAAGTACTAACACTATTTTGGCTCACTCTATCATCTCTTTTATTTTTGACCCCACCTTTCCGGACGCCCTGTATATTAAAAGTTTAAATATACTGGGTTAGTAAAAAGTACTGCAACTCTTAAATATCTTTAAAACCACTAAAGCTACATTTACCAAATTTGGTATCTGGAAGGTATCGGGCATGAGGAATTTAATAGTAATATCGACACCGTTGCCAGATTTCCCAGTCTTTTGCTACACGTATCTCTTGTTTTTTTAAATGGAATACCCCATTTATTTTTATTGCAATAAATTGCACAGGCTAAATTTAATAAGTCCACAAATTCTCAAAATTCCATTTTTACTAACTGCTAAGATATGACAACACCACATTTTAGGTAAAAGTTCAGATGCACTTAAATATCTCTAAAACCACTAAAGCTGTATGTACAAATTTTGGCATTTAAGGGTTTCCGGGCAAATAGAATTAAACAGTGATACTGTCACTGTTGCCAGATTTTCCAGTTTTGCGCTAAATTTTTAAAGATATTTAAAAGTTGCGGTACTTTTTACTAACCCAGAATAAAAAAATACCTTTTGTTAATTGGGGCGAAAAAATTCTTAGAAGTTTTTGTATGCTGACTTGCCTAACGCGCCAAAACTTCAAAAAAAAAAACAATTTAAGAACATGATTTAAAAACATTATTCCTTAAGCGGAATTACACCACCTAGGGGTTAAATATCACATTTGTTTGTCAACAAGTAATCAATAAATATGTAAAAACAAAATTTTTGAAAAAATATGGTTGTAGATAATATAATTATTTTTTAAAAGAAGTTTTATCCCCTGCTAGTCAGCCTTTATAATACAGGGTGCGGTTTTTAAAACTTACAATGGCACTTAGAAATCTTAAATCGCAACACCCCTTATGTGGCACCTCTCCGGAAAGCTTATAAAAATTGTTTTTCGGTGGTCGAAACAAAGTTGGGGTAAAATCAAATACTACGCTTAAATGTTATTAAAATTACATTTTATTATTTACTAAAAATACCAGAAAATATCCAAGTAAATGAATATAAAATTAATTAAAAGTTAAGATAATACTCCCTGTAGAGCTACCCGCCCCCATAAAAAGTTCTGGTTACTTCAGTTGCACAAGCACCCAACAACCAAGACCAGTTGCTATTACTTTTTCTCGACAAAGTTATTCAGAAACAACTACGCCGAACTACCTATAGGGGCAGGTTAGTTCTACAGGGAGTATTATTTTAAATTTATTATTAATTACTTTTCGATTAATTTAATTGGACATTTTCTGGTATTCTTTATGAATAATAAATTATGATTTTTATAAGATTTAAGGGGTTTCATTGTTAGCATTATTTTAAAAAATTGCACGTGAAACCATGTGTGTGGTAAACTTGCCCGACAAAAAAGTGACGCGTTTGCCCAGTTCGACACCCGAAACATGTCAAAATTGACAGGCTGGGTTAAAGCGCCGCTTCTATAGACTCGTCGAAAGGACCCTCCCCTAAAATGGATTTTAAAAGGGTTATTAATATGAAGTCCATTTCATTGCTGCACTACTGATACCGATGCATATCTGTGAATTTATATGAGTTATTTTGAGGTTAAGGAAAATACAAGTTTTTTGTTGCATAAAGACTATTTAGATAATAAATTAAGTAAAATACTTTGTACAGAACTATGAACAAGAAAAATATATACAAATACAAATTGTGAATAAAAGTGGGGTAGCTGTTAAACCACGTGATAACATCCTAAGATGTGATTGGGTATTAACAAATTTCAAGCAGAAAAAGTTAAGAAGTTGATGTCAAACGGAAAGCAAAAACGGTTAACAAAATGTATAAATTGCTAGATGGAACGTCGTTGTTTCATCTGAGAAGTGCAAATGTCAAGCGGCAAACGGAAACGTCAAACTATAAATAAAGCTTAATTGTTTTAAGTATTCACAGTTTAAATCAAATTTTTTCAAAGTTTTCCTAATTGTTAAAATTTCATGTCATATCGTAATACTACATCTCTGTTTAACTTTCATTTTAAGATTTATTTGTGCAATAATCGCAGACATCAAATCATAAAGGAAAAATAAGCAAAAGGTACATATCCTATTGTAATCATATATATTTTTTTTTGTGTTACGCAAAAAGTACACTACAATCAAAACAAATAAAATATAAGGAAGCAAGATTTTGTTTGGGACACTGTATATGTCACGTCGATTTTAAATTATTTTTAACTCTTCCAAGGAACGTTACAGATATCTGTATAGATCTACCGTGCCGCCCCCTGGAAGATAGGTACTGAACATTCTAATGATTTACATGTTGCCTAACCACGTTAGGTGCGTCCTCAAAATGGCCGAAAAATCCTACCATATGATCAAAATTTCACTAGATTCTAATTTTTGTCCAAAATAAAAGTTTTTTGGGTCCAAATTTCGTAAATATTATCACTGTAATATTGTCTTGGACTTGAGCTATATCTTATTGGATTCTGTGTCAAAAAATTTAAAAATTGTTATTATTTCATTTGTTAATAACTCCGTTATTTAACAATATTAAGGAATAAAAATAGCTGACGTCCGAGCCTAAAGTATTATTTATTGATTATTAACCTTAAAACCTAAAAAGCTTTGATATTTTTTGAAAAAATTATCCTCGCGCGAGATCCTGCAAGACGATTTTTATTTGACCCTCTTCTTAATGATTGCAGTTGCCCCGATTTTGCAATTACCCCACTTTACCTTACATTAATTTTTTTTAAACAAAATAAAAGTAGAAAAAATATTAACAATTGCAATGAAACATAATACTTTTACAGAAACACTTTTATTTAAAAGGTTTTTTAAATGTTGTCCATCATTTTCTATATTTAAAACGAAAAGCTATAAATTTCAGACACTTCGTTAGAGATTTCTGCTGTACCGATTTACGTCATTAATTTTTTAAAATGATCCTCTGGTTACTAAGACGTCTTATCACTACTTTTTTAATGTTTTATGGCTTATTTTTTCTGTAAAAACACAATTTATCTATGTACATTTGGGGCATCTGTTATATTTCGCCATCTATGGTAAGTCTAGATAAGTAATGAAAAATGTAATGTGGGTTGCCTATTGTACATGTAACTAGATTTTAAGCGATTTCCATTCGGTACCCAACGTTGTTTAGTTAAATACCTACCAACTAATTTCGGATAGCAAAATAGTGACGTCACGTCAACTTTGGTTGACTACAGTAAAAAGCATAGGGACCTGTAATTTAATTAGCGCTTCGTTTATATATAAGTTACTCTTTACATAGCGCCTGGAATTCCCTTAAAAGTTGATGGAAATAAGCATTAAAGCGTTACAAACGGTCATGCAAAACTGTCACGTTGGGGGGGTCATGATTAGTTCTGGTTTTTGAAATCTTTTTTTTAATTCGATATATTATAGTTATTTTTAGAATGCTAAGCCACATTTTGCACCAAGTTCATGAGAGTTAAACTGTATAAATTTACATG
Organism: Listronotus bonariensis; assembly: GCA_014170235.1. Taxonomy (NCBI): domain Eukaryota; kingdom Metazoa; phylum Arthropoda; class Insecta; order Coleoptera; family Curculionidae; genus Listronotus; species Listronotus bonariensis. The sequence goes on from JACEGR010000597.1 coordinate 105,831, forward strand.
ACTTTTTAAAAAAATATGGTCGCGTTACTGAGGCCTCTTAACACTATTAATTTCATTGTTTTATTTTCATTTTTCTATAAAAACAAAAGTATTTTTGTTGCAAATTAAAAAAAAGTACATGTCGACTTGACTTTGTAATTTTTCTTAATAGCGGCTAAACCACGTTACAGTGCCGGAGATTAAAGCGACCGCTTCAACGTCAAATCGGAGAGGTGGAAAATTAAGGATAAAAACAAATCAGGGACTTAGCTACCGCCGTATCTATGATACGGCTGCTGGAAAAAGTGTAAAACTGGCTAAAATGAGAGAGTGGTATCCTTTTTTCTTGTTTTTGGTCTTCATAAATATTTGATGGGAACAAAAAAATGCTGAAATATTAAAAACAATGTTCTTTGAAAAGAGGGGACCCATTTATTGTCAAAAAGTTTTTTTTTGACCCCCTAACTCATTGCGATACGAGGCCCCTGCAAGGCCCGGTACGCTAGAAAGTAAAACTTAGAAGTATTTAAATTGTTAGGTAGTAGTTTAAACCAAATAATACAAGTGGAGGGGCGCAAAGTAAAGAAACGGAGCGAAAATGTTGTTCCAGAAAGGGAAAGTTATTGGTAGCTTAGCGATTCTTGCGACATTGTAAAAAAGGATTTTGAGCAGTATTTCCCTTACGTGGTATGTTGCATCTTGGGTGTTTGATGTCTCATTGATGCATATTGTTTTATTTTGTTTTGTTGTTGCATTTTCATTTTTCCAATTATTAACCCGTTGAAATTTGACAAGGTTTAATCTAGTACAATATAATTTTAAAAATAAGGTTTTTAAATAATAACGCTATAATATAAATTATTTATTATTTGGAATAAAATTTGTAAGTTTTTATGGACATATAAAAAACTTTCAAATTAAAGTTGTTTTTTAATTGTGTTTGATTGCAAATATTATTATTTTAAATATTTTAAATATTTATAATTATATAACAGAATTACTTAAAAAAGTCCTATAAGTGTATTTTTAAAAAATAAATTAAATGGCGATAAAAACAGGTATGGCTCAATTTCTTTTTTCATTTAGGTTTTTAGGATTTGCTGTCACCTATCCTAGATATTAAATTCACTTTAAAACATTAAAAACAAACGTATTAAATATCTTGCTAACGAAACAAGTACAGAGCAAGGATACATTATTTTCTCGAGATCGTCACATTGGGGAAAACCCTTAACCACATAAAAAGGGTTGGTCATTTAGAGGTACTTTTTCTAGGTATTTTTGGATAGATGAGTCAAAATTTTAAACTCTCATGATATTTGTATTCAGTACTGTTTGACAATTTACCCTGGAAAGACTTAGCCCCCGGCACAACGTCTAAAACTTGTTCAACTGTATTATGAAAATCATCATTCTCCGAGAAATGTGTTTCGTGCGCTTCGGGCAACTTATGGTGCACGCATACCATCACAAAAATTTGAACTTAAATTTTCATTATTTGATAATTCTTTACCAAATGAGCCACATCCAGCACGTAGTGAAAAAATATAGCGGCAGTAGCTGCGAGTGTACGTGATGATTCTAACTAATTTATTTGGCGCTCGAAAATTGGAGCTTAAGAACAGACCTTACGTGCAGTTAAGGCTAACATTTAAAAGCCATATTCTTAGAAAATAAATGTAATAATGTAATCTAAAACTTGTTTAACTATATTATAAAAATCATTATTCTTCGAAAAATGTGTTTCGTGCGCTTCGAGCAACTAACTCATGGACCACGGATAATCGGCATACCGAGCCGACTATTCGCTGTACCATCACAAAAATCTAAACTCTAATTTTCATTATTGGATCATTTTTGACAAAATAAACCACATCCAGCTCGTAGTGCAGAAAATATAGCGGCAGTAGCTGCAAGTGTACGCGATGATCCTGGCGCTAGGAAATTTGAGCTTAAAGACAGACCATTTAGGCGCAGTTAAGGACAACATTTGAAAGCCATAATTTTTAAAAAATAAATTTAGGATATAGTTCTTCCGTATGATAATAAATATTACTTAATAAAGTTATTTTTTATTATTTTTTTAAGTACCTCGTAATGAATCACCCCTTATATAACCAATATATAAACACCGTATGTATGTATGTCGCCGAACATTATAAAATGACGCCAGTATGGAAACATCTAATGTAGGATCGCGCTTGTGCAATATTGATAATTTATGGGTTGTCGTAGTAATCACTGTAAACAAACTAAGACTGTCGACGTGCTGTCAGCCATATTTGATCAGAGCCGGAGTTCTGGTGGCGTTCGGCATGTGTTCTTGAATTATTTCTAGTTTATTAGGATTTTTTGTGTATTATAATGTTTTAATAACTTTTTCGGTTTTTGGGTTGTTTTGTGGTGTGTCTGATAATTTCTGTGAATTAAAATCCCTAATTAATTTATTTAATACAGCATAACTTTAAAGCCGGTGCTGCTTAGTAAATTTTTACAGATTGGGTTTCGGGAACTGCGCAAATACTCCTACTACATTACCGCCGTTCCACACTGGCGTCAAAACAGCGACAGGGCATTGGCAATATATTGGTTTATATATATATATATATATATATATATATATATATATATATATATATATATATATATATATATATATATATGTGGCCTTAACTGGCACAAACACATTGTATCTATAGCCACGGCGGCTTTAAAATATGCTGGGATTTTTCTTTGTAACCAAAAGTATTTTTCTACTCCTAATTTATAAACTCTTTATATCCCGAATTTAATTCTTTGGAATATTGTTCTTTTGTCTAGAAAATGGTATCCTTTACAACCCTAAGCATTCTTGATTTAATTTAAAATAGAGCCGTTCGCCTTACCAATGATCCTTTACTTATTAAAAAGGTTTCTTCTCTTGCCCATCGTCGTGTTGTACAAACTTCCTCTTACCTCACTTAAGACACCAACGGTACGGTAGATTAAGCCTTTTAAACCACGTACAGACGGGTGTAATGCAACATGCAATGCAACATGTAACGCAACAAGATCCGATCGTTTAGATGTTTTCGCGTAATGCGCGCTGAAACGTTCGTCGCGATTTACCCAGGGGTCGGTATTTTGTGCAACTCAAAGGTGTTCGTTGTGAGTTTGCAGTATCTGTTTGGACGTGTTTGAGTAATGTTGCAAGAAACAATGGAAAAGTGGAAAACAAGGTTAATATGTAGACGAAAAGTAAAGTACTTAAATTGATTAAAAGTTATGAGGATAAATCAATTTTGTAAAACCGTTTTTTTATTAAACAGCTGAGTTTACTACCCGCGTTTGGCCGGCTGTTTCTACCAGTCAATATGTTAAAATAAAAAAAAGATCTCGCAATAAAATCTAGTAGGTGCAAATGGTAGTTTAAAATGCGGCCAATCCTTTTTGCAAAGAGGGTTGCAGCAACAAAAATAAGAACCTTTTGCATTGCATGTTACGTTGCATGTTACATTACACACGCCTGCAAGCGGCTTTAGCCTTCGAAGATTTTCCAAAGATAAAAAAAAACTAGCAAAAGATCTAATGACTTATATAAAAATGCCTAAATAAAATTTTAGATCATTTAATTATAATAACTATAATTTTGGTATTGTTATACCAAATGGCCATTAACAAGCTGCGGCTTCCATAAAAGCTGACAGATGGTGCACCTTTTTAAATTATGCGTTAACAAAAATGTATTTTTTTATTTATAGTTAGTATGTTTCTATTACACAATATTTATGCTTATTTTCCAAAAAACATATACCACATAGATGTTTTCAAACTTCAATATAACGAAAAATAATTCCAATTTAGTTAAAAGTCACGTTCTGCGTGGCTTTAATAGCGTCCTATTGCCTGTAAAACTACAGTAATAAGGGACGACACACACTGCACAAGCAAGTTTATGACCTGAACCAGCCCTGTTTTATAATTCACGGTGCAGAAAGGCTTTTAGTACCCTCGAGGCAGAGCTGTATTTAAAATGGACAGCAAAAAAATTATGCATATATTTTCGTGTAGAGCAAGCATTGTTTATCCGAGTAACGTAAAACGATATGTTTTCGGGCTATTTTTCCAGATGAAAAAGATAATTTTCTATGCATGAAACCAGTTTTTAATTTCGTGTGTAGGAAGGGTTTTGTTTTTGGGAACTAAACCAAGCAATAAATGTTATGGGGTAATAATATTTAAACGACTACTATTTTTTAAATTAGCAACTGAATATTTTGTTTTCTTTTTTAATGAACACGCTTTTAATTTATTTACTTGTACGTTTGTATTATGTATGTATGGGTCAGTGGCGGTGCCAGGTTTTTTTTTATTAGGTTGAGCGATATCCGGCAGAGAAATTTAGAGGGTGGGCAGCAAAATGTGCCGTGCAATATTATTATTATATAAATACAGGGCGTTTTAAAATGCAGTACAAATATTTTAGCAGTTCCTTTTAATGTTCTCTAAACCAAAACCAAAACCCCTTCAACCTGCAGCTATCGCAAACTGAGTAAAAAATTTGTTATTTTAAATTGTGGCTACATTGTCGCATAAAATCTTAGGCTAATTTTCACATCCCTATCAGTCAAGAAGTTGAATTTATTGTATGTCTTAAAAAAGGCGAAAACGAAAAAACTAAGAAAAATTAATTTACTAAAGATTCTTTTAGCAGAGGGGAGTTAATAATGGGGGTAAAGCCTGTTAACCAAAATAAGGTAAAAGATCAATTTTTTAAAAGTTAAGCTTCACGAGCATGATGGCCACAGGAAAATCCAAATATTTGGGTGTTTACATTTTTGTAATAAAGCCAATGATTTTTAAGATAATTGTTTGTTTAGCAGGCAGTGTAAACCAAAAAATATCCTATCTTACTACTTAATACCACCCTAAGTGTTATATGTTTCTTTGTTAATAAATGATATAAATTTGGTCCTAAAATTTTTAATAGGTAATAGGGAAAAAATTTGGAATTTTTAAAACATTTTATTATATTATTTTATTTAATTTTGTATTTAAATTTTACACTGAAATCTGCCTTTAATGACATATTACTTACTCTGTAACGGAACTTAAATGTCTCATGTTTTTTAATGTTTGACACTAAGTGTGACTACAAGAGAATTTTTTATTTTTAACACGCACGTTTCACTTGTATGTTTGTATGTAACTCTACTGTAGACTAGAGCAAGTGTTTTATTACGTTTGAAATATCCCCTCACTTTAACTGCGTTCGTTGGCCTCGTGGGCTAACGCGCTGGTCTTCGCTGACATCGGGTTCGACAGCCGTGAGTAAAAAATTGACAATAAATAAAGTAAATAGTTAAAAATATGTATAGTTTTTAAAAAACAAAAATACGCGTTCGTAGCAATCAAACTAAAAAGTAAAAAATACTACTAGTATTATTGTAATAATGTATTGGCGCTTTATGCCATATTTTTTCGTATGTCAAGCTTCTTTACAAAAAAATATGCTAGTATTTTTCGCACAATATTGCTTTAAAATTAATTTAAAAATTACTCTTAATTTTTAAGTTTGATGTGCTCTAAAAGCGTTTTTTTTTGCTATATGTATATACAGCATGTCTACTGAAGTTTGCTATATGTATATACAGCGTGTCTACTTAAGTTCGCACCATATAGAAAACTTTTTTATTAATAATTTAACGAAAAAAGTCATTATTTATAAAAAGTTTTGCATGGTCTAAAACCTAAAATGCAATTATCAGATATTCATCTTTTGCAGTGGTATACGAGGTATGTCCAAAAATATAAATTTTAATCATGAGGAAAGTACCCTTATTTTTAATAATATTTAAAAAATTTATAAAGAAAAGTTGTTTAGGGTTTAAAATAACAATTAAATTTGCAAAATTGTTTATTTTTCAGAAAAAATTTTGTTCATTAGGTCATACTTATTTTGAAATGTAATATGTAAATAAAGGTTAAAAACACTTAAAACAGCGGAAAGTCACAGAAACGCTCGTTATAGCAGATAAAGTGGTAAAAAGTTTTTTTCTAATAAGCCAATTTGCAGGTATTTTTAATCCCAGTTGAAATTATTATGTTTCTAAAACACTTCCTAAATGTTTGTTATTATAAAACCTGCTTTAATGGACTACTTTTAGGTAAACAATTTTTTTTAATTGGCTTTTCTTTCTAGGTAGAAAAGTAATCACAAAAAAGCGTTTTCTTTTTTTTAAATATTAACACTTTGTATCTCGGAACAAAAGCAATGTCAAACATAATTTTATTTTAAAAGTTGTCCTATATTCTTGTATTCTATCCAGTGTTAAGAGGAAAATACCAACTTTAAAACAAAACTCTTTGAACCAGATTTTTTAAAATATTATATCCAGAATTTAAAGACCCGTTTCCCTCCGGTTTTCCGTTCATATGGATTTTACAATAATTAATTCCAAATTTTCTTTTTCAGTGCCGCCCTCGAAAATTGTCATCTCAAACGAAGAAAGCGGAACAGCGTTGACGTCCGTCGTGGGACCATTTCCAGAAGGGGCGTCATTTACGCTGCGATGTGACGTGTTCGGAGGTAAGATTGACGTGGCAAATTATTACTAGAAAATTCAGAGTCTGCAAGAAAATTCTTGTTATTTGAGCTAGAAAAAATAATTGTAAAATAGATTATATATTTGTCCTTTATTTTTATTTATAGGTATATACAGGTAATTTATAATACAGTGTGTTTTAACAAATATAAACTTATTCTAAACATGTTTAATTGGAAACACTGGGTTAAAATTTAAAAATGTCGGTCTTTTTAAAATATCTTAAAAACACTTTAATCGATTAGGTAAAATTTTCACAAATATTTAATGTAATAGGGCGCTTGTAAAACTCTACCTAGATTAAGATAATTGAGTCCAGTGGCGTCAGAGTAGGCGCTACAGCCAATATTATTGTGAAAAAGGTACGCCACTGACTGACACAAGTTTTATAGATATTTTTTTTTTTTTTGGTTTAAAAAAATAAACTTTTAGTTTTTTGTATTTTTTGTTGTATCTAGCGCTTTTTTGAAAAAAACATTTAAATTTCGTTTAAAAAGTACTCATAGACAACATAATATAAAAAAACAAGAAGAAACAATAAACATGTTATTGCCCTAAAATGAGCGATTAGTCGTAACAATAATACAAAAACATCATTTTCTCATAAAGTCTCTATTTACTGAGGTCGAAATTTTACATTTTAAAATTTTGAATTTTATTTTATGTTGTTAATAAATATATTTTAGATACTAATCAGTGGCTTCAGTTTTTTTGAAATCAAAATTGAAGAGAGACATAAAGAAAATACAGGAGACTAAAAACTGGAACCTTAAATTGCCTAGTCGAAAAAAACATAAAAAATTAAAAAAGTCAGTACTTATTTTTCTCAATAAAATTGGCTGTGGTGCCCACTGAAACGCCACTGAACCCAATAAAATGGTAGAGCTTGACCAGCGTCCTATTACTTTAAAGTTTATCTAGATCGGTTAAAGGATTTTTAGGATATTTTAAAAATACTAACTTTTATTAAAAACTTTAAGCCCTCGGTATCTCGGAAATAAAGCAAGTCTAGACATATGTATAATCATAGGAAATTTTTTATAGCAAAAACACATAAAAACATCTCTGTTTTTTATTTTCGTAAATTAGATCAAATTTTGGCGACAAATTACAATTTTCTAATAAAAAATAGGTGTGAATATTTTTTTAAAATTTAGAGTTTGTTGATAAAATTTGATCTAATTTACGAAAAATATAAAAAGGGGATTATCTCTTAAAACTTTGGTTTTTTCTAGGGAGGAGCGGCGAAGTAATCACAAAAAAAAACATTCTTTCGCAAATTTTAAAATTAAAATTTTCTTTACCAAAGTGTTTCTCTTAAGACCACTAGCATCTGGTATAAATTTGGTTTAGGTCCCATATCCCAGTTTTAAGATATAGTCATTTGAAAATTACATCTACGCCAGTGTTAGAAAACAGCCCTTATATCCAAAATAACATTATCTTTTGCAGGTTTATTGCCAAAAGAAAAAACAATAATTATATTACTGGATTTAGCGTTAATAAATTATATGGTATAACGGTATACGATTTGTTGACTGTTACTTAAACTGGATAAAAGAAGCAAAAATATTATATAGATTTATTTATTCTACTCAGATTACAATTATTATATATTTTTTCCATTTTTGTCATTTTTTTGTTTATTTGGACAAAATCGTGTCAAAAGTAAACATCTTAACGACTACACGCTAAGGACATTTTCTAGATTATAACAACATTTTTATAATTAATAATTTCATAAAAGCAGATGCTATTATAAAGTAATTAAATGCAATGTACCTATGTAGTAATTGAATGATAAAATATATATGAAATGTAATGTAATAAATAAAACCCTAAAAAGAGACGCCCTGTAGGTTTATTAAATATTAATTTTTCAGGTTCATTAGTTTCTAAAGACTTTTATATTGAAAAATTTCAAGCGATAATTCTGCCCTTTACTTATAAAAAGTCAATCTAAAAAGCGGCTTTAAAGTAGGTTAGCTATTTCTTTCTAGTTTATTTAAATTTCTAATTTAAAAACTTTACAAGCAATGTTGCCAAAATAAAGCGAACTTTTTTAAATTTTAACTTTAAATTTTAGTAATGTGACGTAGCTTTTGTACAGGACTACTTTCCGTCACTGGGACTATTACCATATGGAACTGGAGGTATAAAAATTTTTGATCAGGAATAAAAAAATAACAAGTACCTACTTTCACAGTACATTAAACTTAATCCTACTTATCCTGTAGTAAAGTATTTCACATGGATTTTCTTTGTTTCTTTAAATATTTGGAAAAAGCAAAAAAAGTCCTCACTTCATTATTACAAAAAGTTTATTTTCACAACTTTTCGTCCTTGCTCCACTTGCACGATCCAGTAGGCATGGCCCTGGGATTGTTGAATTGCTAGACAGAAATGCGGAAGTTGCTAGAAAAACATTGTTGAGTTTCTAGGCGGTAAAAAACAAATGCGTTATACCTTTTTTCCATTGATTTTGCTGTTAAAACCCGTTTATTTTATTAAAGGAGTGACTCCTGAAATGGATTTATAAAGTGTTTATTAGTCCTGGTTAGTTCTGGTTAGTATTATATAATAAGTGGGATAGCATTGCTAATGCATCAAATTTGTAACACCTTGTGTATACATACTTAAACTTAATTGTTTATACTCCTTAACAATTTTGACTGTTAACCTGATTTAGTTTATGACTTTAAAATTGACATTGATCATTTACCTTGCAGGTTCGAAGTTTAAACCTAATATTATTTGTTTTAATTCAGGATGTGTTTTCTTTAATACCAAGAGATTTAAATAAATTTTAAAATTAATGAATTTTGCATACTTCTCCATTCGGGTTGCAGGAGTAGTACAGGATTAAGACTAACAACATATTATTAATTTGTGCTTTGAAAAAATGTTACTAAAATTACATAGAGGAATTTTCCGTGGTATTGCTTTGCTTTTATTTTAACTACATACACAAAGATAATTGTGTATGTACGTGATACTTACATGTTTTTATATTTTGTATTCTTTAAAGGTAAGCTTCATTTCATTTTAATACAGTTTTTTTCTTTCAAAACGGGTTTTTGGCCCTGCGCGTTCCCTTTCATCTCCTTTCATGGTGGGTTTATTAGTAATTTTACAGTCTCCTTTTTCCTTTTGTCTTTTTATGTTTTCCTTCCCTCTTGATTCCATTACAACAAATAAGCAAGGTGTTTTCTATGTTTTCAGTGTTTGGCACTGATAATGACTGCCTAAGCAGTCGAAACATGTACGGACACACACAATTTGTGATGTGAAACACAGTACATATGTGGAGATGACTGAAAGTTGTTTTATTTTAAGTATTTTGATATAAAACTACCGCAATTATAGACTACTTCAAAATTTAAACATATATTTGTATGTATTTTTGCCATCAGTGGCGCTTGTAATTTCTTGGTTTTGGTTTATTTTCTAATGTGTGTATTGTGTATACATATAAGCTTATTAAAATATGGACCAAAAAACCCTTTCTTTCATTGAAGACTTATGGTGGATTTATGTCGAAGCGACGAGAAACGAGGTTAGCGGTGCAGCTCAACAAAATCACGTTTATGGTTTAGTAACATAAGGATGCTTTGGTCGCTGCCAAGCTTACTTAAAACCTCTCCGATATAAACACAGCCTAAAGCCACGTACAGACTTGGATACAATCCGCGAAAACATCTGTTGGCCGACTGTAGCTTGAATGTGGCACATCGGTCGGCCAACTTGCTGCAAAAGCCGAGGCAACATCGGTCGGCGTTATGATCAAAGAAATCGGCAAATCACCTGTTTTAGCCACGTACAGACTTGGATACAATCGGCGAAAACATTTGTTGGCAGACTGTATCCTAACTGTTGCACATCGATCGGCCGACTTTCTGCAAATGCCGCAACAACATCGGTCGGCATTTTGATCAAAGGAATCGTGAGTCGCCTGTTTTCCATTTAATATGGAAAACATCGGCAGGTTTGTGCGACCGCAGATACACCGATTTTGAAGCAATTCCCATTCAGACGTGTGTCATATACACGTTAAAAAGGTAAATTGGCCAGTAAAGCAACAACAAAGCAGGACCGATGCACAAAGCGTTGAAATATAGGGATTTTAGAACAAAAATCGTATTAGTCTTATTACACTTAAATAGGTTTGTAATTAATAATTAAATAGGGTACAATGCTTTGAATGGGACAAGATATCGAGGTCGAGTAAATTTTGTGTAAAGGGGTGTCATTTAGACTTCTTTTAGCATAAAACTAATATATGTCATGTGACCTAGTACCAAGGGGGCACTAGCAACTTTTTTTTACAATTGAAAAGGGGTCATATACCACTTGTTTTAGAGATACTTTGATTCTTTACTCAACGATACTTTGTTTTTAAAAATCGGTGCAGCCGTTCTAGGCTTAGAACCGTTTTAAATTTGACTTAAATAGTAAAAGCAATGCGGTTTTAAGCATGGGCTTTTAAGTCTGAAACGGCTGGGCCGATTTAAAAAAAACAAAGTGGCGTTATGTAGAGAATAAGAGGACCTTTAAAACGAGGTTCCTCTTTCAATTTGAAAAAAAGTTGCTAGTGCGTTCACGTGACCCGAATCGTTTTTATGCCAAAAAGTAATTTAAGTGACACCCTTTTACCCAAATTCCACCCGATATCGATATCTTGTCCCATTCAAAAGATAAAGGGAGGGGGGTAGAACTTTTAATATCCTCACTGTACATATTTACATATTATACATTTAAGTTGTTATAAAAATCTTAATTTTGGCATGTTTGTTCACATATCGACGCACTTTGTGGGGTGTCACCGTGTTTAGATGCCGGAATTATTTCTTTAATCTCTACCTCTTGGTATTCTACAGGCGTTAGACCGTCTTTTTTCAAGCAATGCTTGTAAACCTTTTCACTTAGCTGATACTGTGTAGGTTTATAAAGGTTTAATTTTGTTGATTTTGTAAACGATTTATTTTGTCGAGCACTGAAAAAACCTAATTTTCATTAAAATACTTAAGAATCTTCCATGTTTATGAAAGATTTTTATCAAAAAACATCTTATACAAAAATTATGCAATTGCCGTAATAAACTCCTTCCCGTAGAAGTTCTCTCTGCCACCACGCTTTCAGCGATTTCCATTTGGCCAAAACTAGTGTGGATGCGAAACACTTGTATCTGTAAAATGTTGGCCAACTTTGTTGCTCAAGAATTTTTTGAACAAGATACAGTCGGCCGACAATGTTGCACCGATTGTTTCCAAGTCTGTACATTGTTTGTTTATGTTGGAGCGGCGAGAAACAAGGTTAGCAGCGCGGTTGGACAAACTCACCTTTATGGTACAGTAATGTATAAGGCTGCCTTGCTCCTTGCCCAAAACCATTTCATTGTAAACACATCCTTACACAGTCTATATATCTTATGAAAAGTTAAGTATGTCGACTATAAAAACCTTAATAAAAAAGTGGATGTCTAGGAAATGCTTGAAAAAGGTTCAGGCACTAAAACCAGCTCTATCATTTAATTTTAGGTCTCTAATTAAGTTCGAAAAATGTTTCATACCATTTTTTAGAATGCAGCAACGTTTTTTTGTTTTTTTTTGCTTTCATGTAAAATATATTTATTCCGCACAAATGCCCACCACTGTCTCGATGCCAAGCGACATGTATTTTCTTTGGCCTGGACTCAATTACAACCTGTGTTTAAACTAAATAAATATTAAAGCAAAACATCTTCACAAATGTTTAAATGTTTTGTTTGCAGGCAAATGTGTTTAATTTGTTTTGTAATGTATGTAGGTATGGACTAGGCTTTAGAATACATTTGTGTGTTTGGTATTCGGTATTCGATTGAATACTTTTTGGTCAGTATTCGGGATTTTGTATTGTGAATACCGTTTTTGAATAATAGTATTTAAATACAGGTTTTAAGAATTTCAATACATTAATTTAAATACTAAAACGTGAAATACCAGGATTTAAAATATTGGAATACCGGAATGTTAATACCAAGATTTAAAGTACCCAACCCTGAGTGTGGACATGTATGCCTTGTAAATTTTGATACTTTTTTATTAATTTTTTACCAAATTCTAAACCATTTTTAAACGATTTAAATATGCAAATAGATAAAAATACTAAGAAAGGAATAAAAACTAAGATAAATAGATTTTTAGTAAAATGCTGACACGTTCCTTGTTAAAAGAACACTCCCCTTTTGTAAATATGCTTTTATTAACTTTATTAAAAAATAAATGATTTTTGTTTTCTGGATAAACATTAAATATATGGGGTTTATTATACCATAGTGATCATGCCATTTTTATGATATTTCGTAAAGTTTTAAAGATAGACAAAAATGTTATTTGTTCTAAATCCGGAGTTTTTCTTGCATCTAACGGAATTTCGTTTTCTTTTATGATCTCTTAACTTTGATTGCTGCAGTTTTTAAAATATCTTTACTTTACATAGGTATGCAGCGTATCTCCTGATGATCTTATCAAATGAAAAACTTCTTTATTATTTACAATAAAAAAATGAAGAAAAGTAAAGAGAAAAAATTACTGAAAATTATTTTGACTTTTAGAAATGTTAATTTTTTTACTTAAAATAGGACATAGTACAAAATAATATAAAAAAGACACTAAACAGCGGTGCGCAAAATAAAAACAGAAAGTTGTTTTGTACTTGTCAATATGTTACAAGTGACAAAATTTGACAGATTCATCATTCAGAAAAATTCATAGAACTGTTTCTGTTTGTAGTAATAATTTTGGTCATCAAGGGTAAGCTTAAAGTACTGTATAGGCAATAGGTAAAGGTATATCCTTTAGTAAAGCAACAACAAAGGATGTACGATGAATCATCCAATACGACATATTTACATGCTGATATTTACATTGGACTGTCCCTTTTCCTCACATTGCCTCTGTGTTATGTTATTTAGCTGATCCGGTATACAGAACGCGTAATTAAAAATTTTTGCAACTCCAAACTTTTAGCATGCGAGGTAGACTCGGGAGGGACAAAAACAATTTACTTTAAATTTTGAGAAAAATTGGAGACAAAACATTTTTACTCTTTAGCTGTCAAGCAAAGTTAGCGCGCAATATAATATTTTCTTCATTTTCGCATAAAAAGTATGCAGTCAGATAGACAATCAAAATTAGGAAAACTAAAAAAAGAAAAGTTTTGCCTTAAGTTATAAACCAGAACCATTTTAAAACCCCTACATATTGATCATACAAATACAGGGTGTTCCTATTTTCTCTGTTTATAGACAAAGTAACTTTGCCCTTGTACAAGATACAAAAATAAACCTATATATAAAAATGTTTATTTAAATAATTTTTTATTGACATTACCAGTAAATATATAAAGTGTCTTAAAACCGAAAAAAAATTTTTATTGTTAAGTAGGACTTTTTTATTCTGTATTAAAATGTACCATAAAAATGTTAAACACACTATACGTCAATTATTACTGGTTTATGAGATAATAACAGTATGCTAATAGACTCATTAACGATTTCAAGTAAAGAGAGAAAATATTATTTTGGTTTCAATTGGTATTAAATAATACTGTCACTGGTAAAGTGACAAATAATATAATAAATGTAATTACATACCAACCATTCTAAGAATAACTAATGGGTAAGTCAGCTATAGAGTTTATTTTAAATACATATTTACTTACCTAACCCAAATAGCAGCCATAACTGACGTTGCAGTTTGTGTTTTAGTGCAATAACGTTAATATTTGTCTAAAATAACCCAAATATTGACATACCTATTAAAAGTCTTTACAATAGACGGTAATTAATTACACGTTATTATAATATTTTACACTGTGACAGTGGCAAAATTATTAACAAATTAATCAGAAACAAAATAATATTTTCTTTGTTTGAGTGTGGTAGACAATGATTTTCAATGAATGATACTATAAAAATTTCGGAATTTTATTGTCTTTATTTTTAACTATTCATACAACGTTTTGGGCAATTCTAGTTCTGTCTGTTTTCAAGTCATAAAAAATTATTAGCTTTTCGCGGGTTCGATTCTGAACCGGTTTTGGGACTATTCGCATGCGCAGTGAAAAAGCAGCGTTCGCGGTTAGTAAAATCCTGAATTTTTAGTAAAATTTTTTGTGTTCGCGGGTTACAATTGAATCAGTTCGTTACCGGTTCGTAACCTGATTAGCATTCCTGGGATTTTTGTTGGAACTAAAAGTTCAGTTCGAAATTTCATGCGCATTGTCGACATGGTCCGCTGTTTTCTGTTTTTGTGGTACAGAAATAAACCGTTGCATTATAGTTTATTTCTTTCTGCCACTTTTTATGCGGTTTAATATACCTGTTGAATTTTTTTTTATATTTTTGTGATTCTGAGCGTAAAACAAAGGATTTTTAATTGTATTCGGTATAAATGTATGTATGCAATAAAATAAATAAAGATTTAATTTTTTGTTGTTTGAATTTTATCTTTAGTTAAATACACATACTTATGTTAAAAACGAGAGGAGGTAGGGAATCTCTCGCCTTCCGCCGAGAGACCTCGAGTGGCTTTCGACATTATAACAATTTACCTTTTTGTTTGAATTTAATTTTTTTGGGTAGTATCCAATTTAACCATGAAAAATCCTAACCAAAAGGCTGAGTTAGAATACATCCTCAGCTGTATAGAAAATCGTTCGCGGTAAATTAAAATTCCGAACTAATAAATAACTAAACATGCGCTTTAAAACAATTCTAAATCAGTTCGGTTCTCGTTCAGAATCGGTTCATTACTAGACCCGCGAACCAAGCTATTGTCTACCACATTCACACGTTAGAAAACCGGTACGGACCCGGCATTAGCAAAAATATTTTCTTTCTTCACTTTAAATCGTTAATCAGTATATTATCAGCATACTGCTGCAGCAAAACCAGCAATAATTGACGCATGGTGTTTTATACATGTTTAAAGAAGAATTTATAATAGAGTCAAAATTAAATAAAATATACAGGGTGTTTCATTTAAATAAAAAACCTATATGACAATGAAGATTATGTTTCTAAGACACCAAATTTTTGCCTATATTTTAAAAATTAATAATGCGATTTAATATAACAAACTGTAAAGTGCCTATATAACTTATTCTCAGTCATTACTTAAGCCAAAGTGTACCTAATCCAGCATAGAAAAATATAACGACTATTTCTCATAATGTCTTAAAGTATGTCATTATAGGCATGGTGTCAGAAAAAAGACAAAGATGATTTCAAGGATTTTATAAAGTAAAAACATATACAATAAATAAAATTGAAACTAATTTTTATTAACTACATTTAAAATATATAATATAAGGTATGTAAATAATTATGACTGTTAATATAACAACAAAGTTTACGAAAAATATCTCCGTTCTAGGGAGACTAAGCGCATTCAGCAGGGGCCCACTTTGGACAATTTTGGCGTGTAGATTTCATTTTATATTTACCAACCGTCAAGAAAATAAAGTTTTTACGTCAACGAACCTGTTAAAATAGTATGTCATTTTACACTTATTACATATCTGTTATTTTACCCAAAGACGACAATTTGGCAAACATGCTTAAATTTTGATAGTATATACATCGTGTCTTCGGAGATTCTTAACAAATGGGAAATTTTTTTATTAATATTTTTTTCAAATATAGTGTCCCTTCATAAAATGTCCTGCTTGATGAGAAAATACATTTCCACAAAAATATTTGAAAGTAGGATATACAGGGTGGCTTGAAAATGACTGGTTTCCAAATTAAAATAAGGGTTATTTCTTAACTACCTACGGTACCCAACTTTAAAGGGTGATTTCTAATGTCATTTTATGAAGAAAAGTTCCTATAAACATATGTTCGAAGTTGTTTCGTTTCTGAGAGTCAAACAGGCTGACTAGGCTATAGCCTATGGCGCCATGAAAAAATAGGCGCCAGACAGGGGACTAATAGGCGCTAGACAGGGGAATTTTTAAAAATTAGGTTGGGTGGGGGATTATAACAAATTTCTCTGTGACTAAGGTGCATTAAATGAAATAGGCGCGAAAAGGAGGTAAAGACCTTTTTTTTGCGCTTCAAATATTTTTTTCGTGCAAAATAGGCGCTCAGGGAATTGTAGCCTAGGGTGCCTCATACAGTTAATACGGCCCTGGATTGATTTGTGGCATTCATGGAAATTTAATAGTAACCGGAGTTTTAAAATAAAACACTCTGTTTAATAGATTATTATTAGATAATTATTTTTAAAAACTTTAAGAAAACACTACATTTAATATGTATATTTCTTCTAGTTTAAAAAATATGACTTTTCAAATCTAAAAACTATGTTAGATTTTCATTATATCTTCAGCTTTTAGCTATAAGCACTAAGTTTAATGTCGAACATAAAATAAAATCTACTATTTTTTAAATTTCGATGGCAATATTTTCAAAACTATGCGAGATAGATATATCAAATGCAGTATTTACTTAAAGCTCTTTAAAAATCTTTTTAATGGTGATGTAATATACAAAGGGTTGTATTTAAAAAATGCCGGTTAAGTATGATAAAACGATTTTTAATAAAATACTGACACATTCCTTGTTAAAAGAACACCCCTCATTTGTAATCATAGCTAGTGCTTTAATAAACTTTATTAGAAAATAAATGATTTTCGTTCTCTGTATAAACATTAAACATGTTTTTCTGGCATCTAACGGAATTTTGTTTCCTTTTATGATAATTTACCTTAAATTGCTTTAGTTTAAAAATATCTTTACTTTACGTAGGTATGCAACGTATCTACGGAAGTTTTTACCAAATGGAAAACTTCTTTATTATTAACGAAAAAAAAATACCTTATTTAAAAGAGTTCGGCTTGGTAAGAAAATAAATTTCTAAAGAAATATTTGCATGTTGGATATGTAGCTTTAAAAATAGCTTGGTTTTAAATTAACAAAAGACGTCGGCTTTATTTCCGTAACTTATAGTTGCAAATACTTGCATTAAATAAAATTGTTAAAAAAGTAATGAGAGAAATTACTAAAAAGTATTTTCATTTTTGGAAATGTGTATTTACTAAAACTAGGACAAAGTACAAAAGAATATTAAAAAAACTAAACAGCGGTGCTAAAAATCAAAAAACAAAGTTGTTTTGTACTCTACAATGTGTCCGCGTAAGTTCTCTACATATGGGAAACTTTTTTATTATTAATTTTACGAAAAAAAGATATTCTATAAAAAAGTTCCGCATGGTCTAAACCTAAAAAGCAACCATAAAATAATTATTATTTTGAGTAGTATAGGAGGTATCTCAAAAATACGAATTTTTTTAAAGAGAAAACTACCCTTAGTCTTAAAAATAATAAAAATTATTATAAAGAAAAATGTTTACAAATAAAAATGACTCTTAAATATGCAAACTCATTTATTTTCACAAAAAAAAGTTTTCTTTCAAATTTTTTATGATAAGACTATGAAAATTTAAATTTGTACATTTGTAAATAGCTATTTCAAAATGTTATATCTAAAGAAAGCTTATGAACTGTTAAAACAGTGAAAAGTCACAGAAACGCTCGTTATCGCATAAAAAAATCTTGTAAATAAACGAGCTGGCATATTTTAAAGTTATTTTATATTTTAAACATTTTTTTTAATAAAAATTTTAGATATTTTCAAATAAAAGCGAACTTTTCTCTAAAACAGAATTTACATTTTTTGAGATACCTTGTATACTACTGAAAAAAATGAATATCTAATAAATGCATTTTAGGTTTTAAAGCATGCAAAACTTTTATAAAATTAAATTTTTTGTAAAATTAATAATAACAAAGTTTCCCATATGTGGAAAACTTAGACGGACACACTGTATATGTCATAAATGACAAAATTTATTAGATGTCATTTCAAAACTCATCTATCATTTAGAGTTTAGATAACAAATTTTTTATAGAACTGTTTCTGTTTGTAGTGACAATTTATGTCATTAAGGGTAAGCTGAAAGTACTGTATAAGCAATAAGTAAAGATATATCGTCCAGTAAAGCAACAACAAAGGATGCACGATGAATCGTCCAGTACGAAATATTTACATTAAACTTCTCTTTTCCTCACATTGCCTCTGTGTTATGTTATTTAGCTGATCCGGTATACAGGACGAGTGAATTTTTGAACTTTTTTAAGGACTCAAATCTTTTAGGTTGCGAGGTAAACTCAAGAGGGACGAAAGCACCTTACTTTAAATTTTAAGAAAAATTGGGGAGAAAACACTTTTACTCTCCAGTTGTCAAACAAAGTTAGCGCTTAATATATTTTCTTCTCGCATAAACAGTATGCAGTCAGATAGACAATCAAAATTAGGAAAACAAAAAAAATTGTTTGTCCTAATTGGAGACCAAAACCATTTTAAAGCCACCCTACATTTTTATCATAAAAATACAGGGTGTTCCAACTCTATTTATGCACGAAGTAACTTCGCCCCTGTACCATAATATACAAAAATAAACCCAAAATTAAAAATGTTTATTTGAATACATTTTTTTATTGACATTACCAGTTAATATACAAGTAATATACAAAGTGTCAAAGCTAAAAAATATGTTTTGTTGTTAAGTAGGTTTTTTTTTTAATTGAATCTCTGTATATTTTAGCAATGTTTGACTCTGCTTTAAAATCTACAATAAAAATGTAAAACATACTATACGTCAAATATTGCTGGTTTATAATATATTATATATAACAGCATGCCAATATACTCATTAACGATTTTAAGTAAAGAGAAAGAATAATATTTTGGTTTAAGTTGGTTTTAAATAATACCGTCACTGTCAAAGTGACACATAATATAATAGATGTAATTTATTACCATCCATTCTAAGAACTACTGATAGGTAAGTAAGCTTTTAATTTATTTTAGATACATACTTACTGATTTAACCTAAATACCAGCCATAACTAACGTATTGCTGTTTTTTAGTGCAATTAGTCACATATTTTTCTAAAATAAACTAAATTGTTGACATACCTTTTAAAAGTTCTTCCAATGGAAGGTCATTAATTACGGGATTATGTTATTTTTTACTGTGACAGAGGCACAATTATTAACAAATTAACTAGAAACAAAATAATATTTTCTTTCTTTACTTTTAATCGGTAATGAGTATATCAGCATACCTCTGCAGCAAAACCAGCATAATAAACGTATGGTGTGTTATACATGTTTAATGTAGAATTTATTATAGTATATAGTTAAGTCAAAATTTAATATAATATACAGGGTGTTTCTTTTAAAAAAACTACCTGACATTGAAAATTATGTTTTAAGGACACCCTATAGGGAAAAATGGCCAAAAATTACATATTTTTTAAATGTTTGCCTATACTTTAAAAAAAATAATGCGATTTAATATAACAAATTGCAAAGTGCCTTTATAACTCATTCTTAGTTATTACTTAAGCCAAGGTTCCCTAATACAGCATAAGAAAAATATAACGACTATTTTTCCTGTCTTAAAGTATGACATTGTAGGCATGGTGTCAGATAAAATAACACAATAGCTCAGGTTAAAATGGCAGATACCTTAAACATACCATTTCAAGGATTATATAAAGTAAAAACATATACATTTAGTAAAATTAAAATTTATTTTTATTAACAATATTTAAATTTATAATATAAGGTATGTTCTCGGAAAATATCTTCTTTCCAGTGGAGACGAAGCGCATTCAGCATAAGCCCAATTTGAACAATTTTGGCGTGTAGATTTTATCTTATGTTTACCAACCATCAAGAAAAAAAGTTTTTACGTTAACGCACCTCTTAAAATAGTATGTCATTTTACACTTCTTATTACATGTCTGTTATTTTACTCAAAAACGACAATTTAACAAACACGCCAAAATTTTGCGAGTATACAGGGTGTCTCTAAAAGGTCTGTACAAAAGCTACCACAAAGTACTTGGGCCAAAAATGTAATAATCTAACACAATTTTTCTTAGTCCAAAAGTTAACCGTTAGGGAGATACAGGGTGTCAAAGTTTTAATTTTATTTTGGTTATTTCTAAATACTTTCTTTAACATTAAAGATCTTTGAATCTTTGAATCAAATTTGGTATTGGGAGATTTTTAAAGATTGGAAATCGAAAGCTGCTCATATTTTTCCCATAAAATGTAAAGGGAGCCACCTGCAGTCCCTTGCTTTTTAAAAATACCATTGCTTTTTGGTGTCTCGGTATACAATGACTTTAAGAAAAATGTCTTTTCTCTTATAATTTTTGTCTAAAAATCGTATACCTGGTAAATATCGATACAAGCAACCGTTTATGAAATATTTCGGAATAAACGTTTTATACCAGACAAAATAAATCCCTTACGCTTTATCTAGGCCCCCAAATCTTTCTTAAAGCTCTATAAAAATGCAACCACAAATTCCTTTGGCCAAAACACAACGAACTTATGGAATTTAACTTAGTCGAAAGGTTGCTGGATTTCAAGATACAAGTTCTCAAATTTCCCATTTATTTTTTTAATTTGGGCCCAAAGAATTTGTGGTAGCATTTTTTATAGAGCTTTAAGAAAAATTTGGGTGGCCCAGATAAAGCGTAAGGGATTTATTTTGTGTAGTATAAAACGTTTAAACTGAAATATCTCATAAACGGTTGTTTATATTGATATTTACCAGGTATACCATTTTAAAACAAAAAATTTTAGCAGAATTTTTTTTATTAAAGTCATATTATATGGAGGCACCAAAAATGTTATGGTATTTTAAAAGTGCAAAGTACTGCAGGTGGCTCCCTCTACATTCTATGGGAGAAATATGGGCAGCTTTCGAATTCCAACCCTAAAGACCTCCCAATACCTAATTTGGTCATTAAGTGTTCAATTATAAAAATAAAAATAACCACAATAAAATTTAAACTTTGACACCTTGTATCTCCCAAACGGTCAACTATTGGACAAAGGTAAATTGCATTAGATCGTTGTAGTTTGGTCCAAGAAATTTGTTGTAGAATTTTGTACAGACCTTTTAGAGACACTCTGTATATAAACCTATAATAATCATATCCATAAATAAACATTGCCAAATTATTGTATTTCAATTAAAAAATAACAAAACTATGTTACTTTGCAAAAATACTCCTAAATTAATAAGAACTATTTTGCGGTTGGTGAATTAAAAATTGAACTTATAATGTCGTGCAAAAAAAAAACAGGGACATGCACCTGGACGGTAATTTCGATACTAACTGCAGTGATCATATTACATGCTTTAACATGTTTAAGAGGTCGCTGCAAAGGCGAAAAATTCAAAATGATGTCATTTACCGAATATGCCATTTAGGCCAGTTTCCGCTATATTAACTAGTACTGTCCATAAGAAAAGTAAATCCGAATAAACATTTCTTATTGTATTGTGTTTAAATAGAGTAAGGACACCCTGCATTGTAGTGGAAATTTATTATTTCACCAAGTGGGACCTTTTATAAAGAGGTATTTTTTTCATTGTAAAAGCAATAATAAAAAAGTTTTCCATTTGGTAAGAACTTTCGAAAACAATCTTTATTTATATTAAAATTAAATTGTTACAGAATTTAAAAAAATGTCTTTCTAAAACATGAATGCAAGATTATTCACTCCATTAAAAAACAAAGAGGGAATAAAACGTGCATAAAGTAAAAAATTCTCTAGCAAACTTTTCAAAGAGTGCCATTAGGCAAATATTTTTGCGATCCATTAGTTTTTCTGCGATCAAAGAGGAATTGGACTGTTTAAATTCAAAAGATACAAATGACACACACTTAACGTTGTTAAATTCCGGAAGTTTATTTTGTCACAGTTGGGTGACCGTTATTTTCCAAATCGATTTTTTTTCGCCCACTAAACTTTTAGTTTAAAGTTTAAAAAGAAAATATCCAAGGTAAAAATAATCTTAATTCTTGATTTAGACCTAACCAAAATCATGTTGCTTTTCCCATTTAAATAGCATGGGATTTTTGAACTTTATTTTATTTTATCAGACACCCATAGATGGAAATATTACTTATCGCATATTCTAATGGAAAATTTAACACTCTACAAAAAAGTTTTCTTTTGAGTTTTTGTCACTCCTTTAAGAGTCCGTCAAACATTAAGTTAAGATTGAGTTTAGTTTTTTATTTTTAATTTTTATACCAATTATGTGTAAAAAACAAAATGGTATTCCATATTTGGTCACTTTCCTCTAAGATTGAGTTGTAGCCATCTTCAGAAATTTAATAGTAAACCGGATTTTTAAATAAAACACTATGTTTATTACCTACATCACCAATAAATATATGTTTTAAAGAGTAAAAAAATCCACATTTGATACAGGGTCGTATTAACTGTTTGATTGAGGCGCCTATTTCATTTCAAAGCACCTGATTCACAGAATTCACCAAACACCCGACATAAGCCTTTTTTAAAACTCCCTGTTTAGCTCCTGTTACCCCCTGTTTGGCGCCTATTTTCCATGGCGTCCTAGGCTGTAGCCTAGTAAGCCGAATGGATAACACGGCACTAATTTGATATGTCTATCTCTTTAGATTTCGATGGCCATATTTCCAAAACTATAGGACATAGGCATTAAAATGTAGTACTTTCTTAAAGCTTTTAATATATATTTCATGCTTATGTAATATACAGAGTGTTTTATTTAGAAAAATACCGGTTTAATTCCCGTGGATGGTTACAAATCAATCTTAACTCAACGTTTGATGGTAAATATCTCTTACAAAGTGTGAGTGACTTAATCAAAAATTCATAAGAGAATTTTTTTAAAAGCGTTAAATTGTATCATCAGAATATGCAATGAGTGGATTTTATATATTTTTGTATGAGAACAAAAATTAACGGAAAAAGTCCACATTTCCATACTATTTAAAAGCAAAATGCAAAATGATTTCGGCACGGTTTAAATAAAATAAGGAGCATTTTTACAATAAATATTTTTAACGCTATAAACTAAAAGTTTAGGGAGCGATCTCTAAAAACAATCGATTTGGGAAATAGGGATACCCTAATGTCACAGAGTGACCGGACTATTAATTTATTTTGATTTTTATTTCTGATTTTCATTTATTTATTGTAAAATCTTGTGTTTTGTTTAAAATTAGGAAGTATTCATTAAAAAAGAGATATGCCCATATTTCTTCAAACATCGTTTTAAGTCTATTTCAAAATCTCCTTGATCATGAGTATTGATTTACATCTTCAAACCATATTTAAATAATAAAGGGTATGTGAAGATTCAGTATAAAATAATAAAATTTATTTAAAACAGGACCTACGTT
This sequence comes from Listronotus bonariensis, assembly GCA_014170235.1. Classification (NCBI taxonomy): domain Eukaryota; kingdom Metazoa; phylum Arthropoda; class Insecta; order Coleoptera; family Curculionidae; genus Listronotus; species Listronotus bonariensis. Next base: position 129,708 of record JACEGR010000597.1, read on the forward strand.
TTCCCAAATTTTTAAGTTATAAAAAACATATCGGACCCTTAATACTCACATTAACCTGTGCCTAAATCACAATACATTTCTTATTTAAATAACTTGGGATTTTTGCACTTTTTGCAGTTTTTTTTCACTTAAACAAATATACTGGGTAAGTAAAAACTACTATAACTCTTAAATATATATTTACAACCGCTAAGGCTACATTTACCAAATTTGGTATCTGGAAGGTCTCGGGCTTGAAAAATTTAATAGTAGAGGAAAGTTACCAAATATGGAATAGTATAGATATAGTATCCCGTGTTTCCACGGGCCACTTTTGAAGTTGATATGGACCACAAAAAGTGGTTTGATAGTACAGTAACAAAAGTTAAAGTGTGGTTGTCAAAACGCCCGTGTAAAAAGGAGTAAAATTTAAGTATTGTTCGAAACGGAACTACAAGTTGGCGACATACCAACCACTTTTTGTGGCCCATATCAACTTTAAAAAGTGGCCCGTGGAAACACGGCCTAATATGTAATACCGGCATTTCTTCTAAACGGAAACTTACACACTCAATTAGGGAGGTTTCTCATAATTTTTTAATGCCTATTCGCAAGTACTGTCGTCCAACGAATAAAATACCGTATGTTTAATTATAAGCTTAGTCACATACGGTGTTTTTCCGTTGGAAGGCAGCGTAGAAGTGGTAACATGCCGGTAGAGCAAGCCCTTTCTTCGCTATGGCAACGTTTTGTTTTATCGCTTTCTCATAACTTTTTAAGGTTTTTAACAAATTTTACTATAGTAAATTGAAGAAGATGGACATCTAAATATTAATATTAAGGGCAATTTCTTTTGGCACCCTAAACAACAATATTTTCGATATATTTTTCAAAACAAAGAAAGTCGATATTTTGGGCCCAGCCCATTTTCATAATATTCCATATTTGGGGTACCTATTCCATATTTAGCTGCCCTTACCATTTTATTATTTTTTTTAATCCTTATTAAATTTAAAAATGTAACAAAAAAAAATTAGAAAATAAACGACAAATATATGATTGTTAATAATTACTACAAATAGTTTTTTATTTTGTTATTTTTATGCAAACCATGTGTAAGAAACAAAATGGTATTTCATATTTGGTCACTTTCCTTCAATATTGGCACCGTTGCCAGATTCTCCTGTTTTGTGCTACACGTATTTTTTTATAGAATGTCCAATTTATTTTTATTGCAATAAATTGCGCAAGCTAAATTTAATAGGTACACAAAATTCTATTTTTACTAGCTGCTTAGATCTGACAACAGCACATTTTTAGGTAAAAAGTTCAGATGCGCTCAAATATCTATACAACTACTTAAGTTGCGTTTACAAATTTTGGGATTTAGGGCAAGTAGAACTGAAAAGTTATGCTTTAATTTTTTTTCAGTTTTTAGTTTTGCGCTACGTGTAATTATTTTGGTATTTTAAATAAAATGTTTTAATTATTTTTTTATAATAAAAGGAGAGTGTCAAGTTTAGTAAGATTCCAAATTTTCAAAATTTAATCTGTTTGAGTTACCGGATATAAAAACACCTGCACCCCGAAAATCATAAATTTTTAAACATAGCTTAAGCAGGTTTTAAAGATTTTGTGTTTTTTCTTTTTGCTAAAAGTATAGTGTTACATAGATATGTTGTGAAAATTCACAACGAATGAAGACAGAATTTTAAAAATTCGGAAGCTTACTAAATTTGATCCGTCCAATTTAATGCAGTTAAAACAAATAGAATACTATCATACGTAAAAATTACGTATCTGTTCCAAAACTTCACTGCAGCGACCCAACCCTGTAAAATCCCTACTCCCGCCGCTAGCAGTGCTCTCCTTAAAATATAATAAAGGCGTTACGCAAAGTTTAGTAGAATCTTAGTGTGTGTAAGTGTTCGTGTCGGTTCATTTTTAAAATCACTACACGTCAATTTTACGTGTCGATAGTATCAAGAGATAAATTTTAGTACGTAAGTCTGACGTAGCGATAGGATTAAGCGAGAATTTTATAACTCGAAAATGAGCAGAAAAGGATTAACTGACGCTGAACTTGAACAACTCTTATATGAAAGTAGTGATAGTGAAGTGGACGATAATGTTGAGAGAGAAGACTTTATAGATGGTGACTCTGACGATAGTTTATGTGACCCAGACTACTTGCCCGAAAAAGACGACCCAGAAGAAGCCCTAGAAATATGTTTGAGAAAAGCTTGGGAGCCAAAAAAATCAGTAAATCTTCAATACAGAAAATTGGGACAAAAAGAGCACATGTTTCTGAAGATCCAGTGGCATCTACATCACAGTATCAGGAAGTAGGAGTAAGTTATATAAATTTGGAAAATAGAATATTTTCACTATTATTATATTGCTTTTAGATGAGTAAAAAACCCGTAGGGAACCCGCAGAATCTCCAGTACCTGAAAAGTTCAGACAAGGATCTTATGAATCTGAGCCAAAAGCAACTACATTCCATTCTCAGGAAGTTGTAGTAAGTTATGCAAATCTGCAAAAAACATTTTAGTTACCTTTGTAAACTTTTTAGCCTGTCAACGAAACCGCTCAGGAAGCTCGTGGACATATTTTAATTCCCGAGATTGAAAGTTTGGAAGGAAAAAATGGGTACAAGTGGCATTCCAAAGGCAACAACGTGGCAGGGAAAATTCCTGGAAAAAATATTGTTCACATAAGGCCGGGTCCTGTCCCTGAAGTAAGGCAAATTTTAGATCCCTTACATGTATTTCAATTGTTTTTACCGGACGATATGCTGAATAAAATAGTACTATACACGAATCAAGAAATTGCTAGAGCAAATAAAAATTACAAAGTGACAAAACAAACTTTTTCTGATACTAGTTTGGTTGAACTAAAAGCTCTGTTGGGAATTTACTTACTTGCTGCGGTTATGAAGGATAACCATTTATCATCAAAAATGATGTTCGATACATCCTATTGTGGAACACGCTACAGGGCCACTATGAGTAAATCAAGATTTGACTTTTTAACTGCTTGCCTAAGGTTCGATAACAAGGAAACAAGGGCGGAAAGAAGAAATGTCACTGTGTTTGCTCCCATCTCTGAAATATGGGAAGAATTTATTGAAGTTTGTAGAACCAAATATAAGCCCAGTTCGTATGTCACGATTGATGAGCAACTTGTGGGATTTAGAGGCCACTGCCCGTTCCGGATGTACATACCAAATAAGCCGGCAAAGTACGGATTAAAGCTGGTGTTACTCTGTGACGTTTCCACAAAATATCTAATAAATACCAGTCCATATTTGGGTAAATCTACTCAGACTAACGGCCGTCCATTAGCAGATCATTTTGTAGAACTACTGACTGCCCCAATTTATGGTACGCATCGGAACATAACAATGGACAATTGGTTCACTAATGTACCTTTAGCTGACAGATTGATTTCTAGGCCTTATTCGTTGACAATTGTTGGAACGATTCGAAAAATAAGCCTCACATTCCACCAATGTTGGTCGAAAATGATAAACAACGCCAAGTGGGAACATCATTGTTTGCCTACAGTTCTAATAGCACACTGGTATCCTATAAACCAAAAACCAATAAAATAGTAACACTTTTATCTACAATGCACACATCTGGAACTACTAACAAAGATACCAATAAACCTGAAATTATTCACACCTATAATGCAACTAAAGGTTCGGTGGACACTTTTGACCAGATGTGTCAAAACATGTGTGCAAATCGAAAAACAAAAAGGTGGCCAATGTGCATATTTTATAATTTACTAAATATGACCTCTATAAACTCATATGTGATTTACTCACATAATGTCATTTCTCAAGGAGGAAAGCCAATTACAAGGCAAATGTATATGCTAGAGCTACATAAAAGCCTAACAGAAGCTCATCAGATTAGTCGATTGCAAACGGTACCTAACATGAACCATTCATTAAAAAAATTATTGAGGATGTTCTGGGAAAAGAAAGTGAGGTAGAAGAAACCCCAGATGATCACAACATTAATAAAAAAGGCCCGAGAAAATACTGCCACATATGTCCTACCGCTAAGAAGAGGATGACTACAACATACTGTTCAAAATGCAAAAACCAATATGTGGCCAGCATCAAGTTAAAATATGCCCTGGTTGTTCTTAAAAACACACTATTTTAGTTCTATTTTTTAAAGTTGGTTTTTAATTTTTGTAGTTTTTCAGTTTCCTATAAAAAAATTATAGTTAATAAACACTTCTATAATATATCACTTGTTTTTTAATTATACGTAAATTTTACGTGTCGATAGTATTAAGCGTACTTCCAATAACGATAACTAATCACTTATCCAGTATTTTTAAACAGCTGCCAAATGGTTTCCAGTCCGAGACTGATTATATGGTAAAATAAAGATAAAAATAAAATACAGAAAAAATTAACTCGTGCATAAATTTAAATCGGCAGCCCTTTACCATTAAAAATGCTATTTTTGAATCGTTTTGAGAAATTCCAAACTAAAATACATAAAAATGTTTAAAGTCAAAAAATACACAAAGACTTGTTATTAATCGTCCACGGGTCAACACTTTGTGTCCATGTAAAAGTTTCGGAATTTAACAGCATAAAGTGTGTGTCATTTGTACCCTGTAAATTTAAACGATCCAATCCCTTTTTGATGGCTTAAAAACTAATGGACTGCGAAAATATTTACCTAATGGTCCCATTTGAAAAGTTTCAAACTGGATTTTTGTTTTATGTACGTGCAGTTCTATGTTTTTTCCTGTCGGGGCTTGATATATTATTAGCTTTTGTGTTTTATAACAATACTGTAGTTGTGCTTTTAAACCTGCAAAAAGACAAAGTAAATTTAATATTTGTTTGTTTTTTTAACAGGCTAATAATACTGGCCTTTATGAAATAATCAATTTTGTATTGCCTTGCAACTGGTGTAAATTAAGTATTTGAGCAAGATTACGCCAAGTAGACTCCTTATTTTCCACTTGGTTAAACATTTCAGTTATACAGGATGTTTCAACTCTATTAATACACGTAATACCTTTACCCCTGTACAAGACACAAAAATAATCTTAATTTTAAAAATGTTTATTCAGATACACTCTTTTTATTGACAGTACTAGGTAATATACAAGGTTTTTAAAACATAACTGTTATCGTCAAGTATGTTTTTTTTTAATAAAGCACCCTGTATATTTTAACAAATTGTGATTGTGTATTAAATTCTACATCAAAACTGTATAACACAATAAACGTCAATTATTGCTGGTTTTGAGATATCAGCAGTATGCTCATAAACTCATTAACGATTAAAGTTTAAGAAAGAGAATAGTATTTTATAATAAAATTTTTTTATAACTATGTAAATGCTAGAGTAACAAAAAATATGTAAATATGGTATTAATCACCTTTCATTGTAAGAACTACTTTCAGATATGTTGGAAATTTAGTTTATTTTAGACACATGTTTATTTATTTGCACAAAAAAATTGCAAAACGTCAATTATAGCAGGTTTTTGGTTAAGTAAGTAAATATGTTCCTAAAATGAACTAAATAACTGACTTACTGATTAGTAGATCCTACAATGGCAGGTAATTAATTACATGGTATTATATTACTTGTCACTCTGATAGTGATAAAATTATTTAAAAAAGTTAAATCCAAAATATATTTTTTTCCACTTTTGTTTTATTGTTAATAAGTATAATAGCATACTGTCGATATCTTAAAAACCAGCAAACTTTGGGGTAAAGCATGTTACACATTTTTATTCTAAAATTTAGTACAAAGTCAAAATTTGTTAAAATATACAGGGTGTTCTATAAAAAAAACCTACTTGACAATAAAAGTCTCTATGTTACTGTGGTACTGTCAATAAAAAGAGTCTCTCCAAATAAACATTTCTTTTCTTAGGTTTATTTCTGTATCCTGTACAGGGGCGAACTTATTTCGTGTATAAATAGTATTGGGACACCCTGTATATCAGGTATCTAAGGGAAATTTTTTCTTTAGTAAATATGTATTTTAAATGCAATGAGGTGTTAAGAGCCAGAGCGGACCATTCCACAATTCAAAAAATTTACTTTAACGCGTATTTTTAATAGTATAAAACTTATTTATCAAAGCTAGAGTTAGTAAGCTACCACTACCCTATATTAATTTTAAGCCTACTTTGGCTAAGACAAATAAGTCTATGCTATTAAAAATACTCGTTAAAGTACTATTTTTAAATTTAAACCAAACTTAATGTCGTTTTACCATGAATTCGTCGGTGTAAAAGGGCCTAGTTTCAAAGTGTACAATTACCAAAATTAGATTTTCATGTTATGTTTAATAAAAATTAACGAAATTTTATACATTGAATGTAATTTATTCTTTTTAAGTAATGACCTAAAAGTAATTTATGTAAAATTCGCGCAAAACAATGTAGTTTTTTATACACTTATTTTTGTGTTGTATTAAAAAGTATAAATGGAGATTGTAAACTTTGAAACTAGGGCCCCTCAAGTAAAAGGTCACTAAGTAACAATTTATGGTTCATGGAATAAGAACAATTTTATGCTAAATTTGTGATAAATGGAAAAAGATAAACTATCTTTTTATGTATAATATTTTAATAAAATATATTACCTAATAAATTATTTCTACAAATAGTTTCTACTAAAAATAATTTTAAAATTTTTGTGCAATCTTTTTACCAAAATATAACTGATGACTTTTACCTTTAAACCAACGGTATTATAAACTGTTTTAAAAAAATAACGTTACCGTCAAATATGTTATAAACTAGGCGCTTTAGCAAAAACAAAGTTTTAGTTACATCTTAACTATATATACATAGTTTTTCATGTAAGCGTAATTTTAAAAGATGGTGGAAGTATTATGCACCTTTATTGAAAACATATTTTTTTAAGCATATTAACATATTGTTTCAAAAACACTTATTTTTAATTTGAAAAAATAAGGAGATAATGTATTGTTACGTTAATTTCTAACACTCTACTTAAAAATAGTGGAGAAGTTTGCTAGTAACCACTAAGAGTCCGAAACTATGCTTTTCCTACGAGTTGAACATACCATTTTTTTCAATAATATTAATTGTTTAATTAATATTTCAGGTAGCATAGCAAAATAATAAGTTTTATAGGTGAACAATATAGGCATAAATTTTATTTGATATCGGTATAATACGTCACTATGGTATCATGTTTACGGGTATTGTTGATTTACTTCGACAAATTAAAGGTGATTTGCAAATATTAAAAGCATAGGAAAGGTGAGTGCTTGGAAAAAATGTTCCTGGCCATGGCGAAAAAAGTACCTTGCCTAGCGATGCCTTCTACCTACAGAAATAATGCACTTTGAAGGTAAGAAAACGTATGAAAATAAGGGGTGATTCATTAGAGGTACTTTTTCTAGTACGTATTTTTGGATAGATGAAAAGGTCCAAATTTCAACTGTTATAGTATTTGTGTTTAGTGCTGTTAGACAATTTATCCTGGAAAGACTAAGCCCCCGGCGAAACGTCTAAAACTTGTTTAACTGTATTATGAAAATCATCGTTCTCCGAAAAATGTGTTTTGTTCGCTTCAGGCAGCTTATGGTTTAGACTTTTTCTGACCACAAAAATTTGGACTTTAAGTTTCATTATTGAATAATTCTTGACCAAATGAATCACATCCAGCACGTAGTGTAGAAAATATAGCGGCAGTAGCTGCGAGTGTAGATGATGATTTTAACGAATTGATTTGGCGCTCGGAAATTGGAGCATGAGAACAGACCATGTTAGGCGCAGTTAAGCCAAAATTTAAAGCCTTTAATTTAAAAAAAATAAATGTAACAAATAGTTCTTTCGTACGATAATAAATAGTACTTAATAAAGTTATGTTTTTTAATTTTTTTAATTTTTCAAAAAGTACGTCGTAATAAATCCCCCTATATTTCTTCTTCTAAACAGAAATACATTTGTATGCCTAAGGATTTTTTCAAATATTAAAAACAGCCCGCCCAGTTTCGGCAACGTTTATGGTAGTACTGGCGATAACTTGCGTTGTTGAACGATACAAAAATGATTCTTGTGGTCTAAAAACAATTTACCATGCAAAATAGATAAAATGCAGATCAGGGAACTGAAGTGTCTTAGCGCAAGGCTCTTAAACGACTGTATCAACTAAAATGCAGATACTAGCAGTATTCTTTGGTGATCAAAATACACCAATATTTACGTTACAGGTATAAAAAATGCATTGTGGATAACATATTACTGTTCTAGGTTAACTTTATTCCATATACTTAGGCCAATTACACCAGAGAGGGACAGTTCTTTCTCTAAGAAAACGGTTTTTTTTCTGAAAGAAAAATTCGTCCTATTCGATTTTATAGCAGTTGGATCAGATGAAAGTGCTTTGGATTCGAGAGGAGAGGGTAAGATTATTTGTTCACTTCAGAATTAACTATAACATCCCTCAAATTTAGCTTTTTTTATTCCATTTTATTTAAACTTCCAATGCGGCAGGAAACCTGAAGACTAAAATATGATAATATAAACTGCTGGACATTCGAACGAAATAATTTAAATTTTAGGTAAAATTTTAAACTTAATTTTCTCAAAGACTACAACATTTTTAAGTGCGGTTTGCGGCAAATTTGGACGCAATTATTCGTCTTTATTATTACCTTTATTGCAGCCTTGGTATTAAACTTACTACTTATAAGCAGGGTGGTAAATATGACGTTTTTTTGGGAAATTTTGTTGTCCTGCAACATTTTAAATGAAAAACATTTTTGAATTTTCAAAATTTTATAATAACAAAACTTAGTTCGGGGAACATCGGCGCTATCCGATTTAAATATGATTTTATGGGCTGGGCATGTTTCAGACCGTAAGAGACACGATCGTGCTACAGTGCGAGTCTTGTGGGATATAGGTACGGTGTGGGCAGACTTTTTCCTATACTAATCTTAAAGTTTGGATAAAAAGAAACAGAGATAAGCGGGAAAATATGTTTTATTTAAACAAAGAGATAGACATACGTAAAACAATAGAATTAGCTTAACAAAATTGCACTTAATATATTTGAGGGCCTGAAAAGTGCTTTAAAATTTTTTCGAATTAATTTGCCCCACTTTCCTCGATCACCGTAAATCCGGTCTTGGTGTGGTTATGTGTGGCCCGACTTTATACGTTTTTAAACGGTTTTCATTTATTCACTTAAACTAAACTTTGTTAAATATTTAAAGTTGCAGTTTACTAAAAAATATGGTAAAAATGAGATATAATTTTTAATGATCCATAGTGTACCACTATTAAAAATCTACTATAAAAGTATCTTCCTGACACACAGGACATAAACTCAGAAAATTTAATTCTTTTTTTAATATCCGTAAGCTGAAATGGCATTCTCTTTAGGGATTATTTAGTTTGAATAAAAATAAAATAAGCAGTTTTCAAAGATTCTTACCTATCTTTACTATGGGACAAGATAAAGAAAAAGATAGCTTTAAAAGTAGCATTGTGACTATTATTATTTAAGCTAAATAAGGCCATTACATCTTAACATGATTCAAAAAGGTAATAGTTTTTACTTCTTATCAACAGTTAATTTTATACACTTTAACTTTTTAATACCCAATCATAATTAGAAACAAAATATGCCCCTAACCAAAACTTTGCAAAACTAGCCATAAATTCTGTAGTATTTTGTAATATATTTTATACTAGGTATAAGCACAAACTTGGGAAATTATTGCTAAGGAAAATAGACCGAAAATTAAAGGTTACTAGAAATATTTAATTAAGAAAATAAACAAATTTTAAAATTATATAAAAAGAACTATAATTCTAGGGACAAATAAACATTAATTATAAAAATAAAGTCAAAACCTATTTTTTGTTTCAGCAATAATATTGTATAATCAATATTCTAATCACGTAAAAATAAAACTAGAAATAATAGTATTGTAACTAATGCCAAACAATAATTTCCTGACTTATTTATTATTATTTTTTTTATAAAGCACAAAACATTTATCCGAATAATTTTACAAAGCTGTGTAAACACTATTGCATGCATTTCAATTTTAACGGGCCACCCTGAATAATTTCGTTATTTTTACAGGATTTGTGTATTTAATTATTATAATGATGGTTTACAGTTAATAATTTAAATTGTAAAAAAATAAATTAAAATAATGTAAATAATAAGCCATGCTTTATTATTAAACCATAACTTATGATTCCTGGTAATTTTGCCCTATAACATTTTATTGCGTGTTTTAGTGCTTGGACAATGTTAACAAAACCAAGAAAAAGATGGATTAAACATCTAAAAACTCTACACCCAAGGTAAATTCTGGTTGTTAGTCATTGGGCCTTTGTAAATTTTATATGTTAATACATGTATTTTTTAAAGTAAAATTCTATATCTCTTTAAGAAGGTTCACTTGATTTATGTTTTAATTAAAATAAAAATTCACTTAAATGACAGGGGTTATTTGGTTGGGGCTTTTTTTAACAACAAAATTAAATCAATGTTAAACATAATATAAGAAAGTAAATAACAATGTTTTATACAAAATTAACTATTGGTAAGGCAAAAACAGTTTAGTCCTCTTCTGCAATAATGTTGGCCATTATTACAAGTTTATTTCAAAATATACCGGTACGGAAACAGAAACGTCGACTATAGAACACATGCATTTAATACCTTCCACTAATCTTTTATGTACTCTCCTATTTTTAACCTCCCTAAAAGGGAAGTTATTTTTATTAAAAAACAACTTGTATATTTGTTATTAATCCTAAAATTTTATCTTTATTATATATATAAAAATGTGTAATATAAACTCAAGGTTAATTTTTACATTTATACTGGAAATAGGTTGCGACACATTATTGACTTTAGGCGGTTCGAGATCGGGGACGCAAGGAAGGGCACCCCACCGAGAAAGTATGCAAGACTGGGTAAAGTCAGAGCTAATGATCAATCCAGTGGCGTCTAGAATTTTCTCATTTCATTTTGCATTGTTTTGAAAGTGATATTTGCTGAAAAATTTAATCCCAAATGTTTTTTATTTAAAGGTAAAGAAATTGCAGCTTAATAATAATTAAAAACTCTTGTGGAAACGGTTGTTCCAATAATACAATAAACTGTATATCTCCGGCACTGATGTTGACAATTATCTTATTTAATAACATGGCTGAAAATGGGAGACGTGACGTCAACACACGTCAAACCAATATGGCCAAATGTCGCGACTCCTTTATAGAGATACTTTGATATAGGTAAGCTATTATTACATAGTTTTAAAAAGACTGCATTGATTGACATAAATTTTATGCTGAATCCGATTCTGTAAACAAAAATAGGAGTTACAATTTAGGAAACTAACTTTTTAGCCATAACTTTTTTTTTGGGACACATTGTATACATCAACAAATTTTTGGGATATCCACGTTTAAAAGCCTCACAACTTTTGTGTAAAACTTTTGACATATCTCTTAATCAACAGAAACTTTAGACTTTCTCGGACAATTGGGCCACCCTGTATTATAAGCTCTATTACGTTAAATATCTCTATTAACATTAACATATTTATGTTTTGGTATTTCCACATATTTTAAGAGCACCTAATATTGTTTTGAGTCTCACTCTATGAGTTTAATTTTTGAGTTTAAAAACGCCTTGTATGATATTATGTCCGTTGAAAAGCTTTTTACGCAGTGCCTTAGGGCACAACGTTCTCAAAGTGCTAAAATAGAAAAGTTTAGGGAACTACCTCTTTGCAGCTGACGGAGTCAGGATGACTAATGACCGTAGGCCAAACACGGGTTTCCTTTGACTTCCCATTTTAAATAGTACAGTAAATAAAGCATTTTACCTTGCATTTCTTTGGTCATGCATGGATTAACTTAAAATTTTAAGTTAAGGTTGGAAATAGCTCAAGGTTCAAAATCTATAATAAACCGACGGGCATTAAAACCATGGAGCTAGATACCACTCAGAGTTGGGTCGTATTCGAGTACTCAGTATTCTAAATAGTATTCAGAATAAATTTTGCCGGTATTCGAATAGTATTGAAATACATTTGTGTGTTTGGTATTCGGTAGAATACTATTTTGCTTCGTATTCGGGATTCTGTATTCGAATACTTCTTTGAGTACCTAATTTATTTATTAGTATTTATGAGCAAAGTTATTTGCAATTAAAAGTAACAATTATTTGATGAAAAAATTGACGTTTTTAATAGGATTTTCACGAATACCTTGAAAATAATGCATTTAATCAATAAAATTGTTAAATACAAACTTGTAGCTTTTAAAATGATAAACAAAATTCTTTTGATAAAATTTTTCCACCAACAAACCAAACACAATGGCGTGTTAATTGTTAGCTGTTTTCGCTAAATGCAAAATTTCATAGATTCAAATAACGACAAATTTTTTGCATTTTCCAAGAAAAACTCATAATATTTTTTTCCTTAAATAAAAGCGAAGTCTTCAGCATAAAAACTAATTGAGTTAGGATAATAATAGGGCCAGCACTGATATTTTTTCGAAAAAATTTATAAAAACAACCCCCTAACTATTTTCCCAATTAACATTGGCCTTCATCCTTCTGCAAGTTTCTTTATACATGTATTAATAATATGTCCAAAATTAAAGCTTCAAGTAAAAAACGATTTATTACCCTTTTTTTAAGATAACTTCGAAAATATAGGAAAGCAAGCCCTTTAAACTTACCCCAGTGGCGCCTTTGCCATTAGGCTGAGTAGGCTGAAGCCTAGGGCGGCGGATTTTGGGGGCGGCAAATAAATGGAAGTGAGGACCTTTTTTTTTTTTGTTTTTTGGTCTTCAAAGTTTTGGTTAGTTCTGGTTAGTCTTCAAAGTTCTTTCATGACGAATAATTTTGTTGGATTTGGAATACAGTACCCACAATCGAAAGAAATGGAAGTGAGGACCTTTTTTTTTTAAATAGCCTACGGGCGGCAAGGCTGGGGGGCGGCGAAAATTAAATAGGCTACGGGCGCGGGGCGGCAAGGCTGTAAGTGCGCCTCTGACTTACCCTTTTGAAACTAAGAGATCTTAAGAAATTTAATTTACAGAGCATCGTACCACTTAAAAAACCACACAAAATCGTTAAAAAAAAGCTTTTATCAATCAAATTTAAGGGAAAGATACGTAAAAAAATAATCAACCTTCTGCGACGTATTATCAATAGATGTTTAAAGAGAATGGCAGAATGGCAAAGGTCAATTTAAATTAGGGGATAGTTAGGGGTTGTTTTAATTAATTTTTCGTAGGACAAATTAGATAGTGACCGTTTTACATACCGTATTTTGATTTGTATTGATCGTAGAAAAATAAATAATAGATTTTTTTTGTTTTTTTAAAAGCTACAATCTTGCTTTTCATTGTTTTTTTGAAAAACGACGATTTTTTATCAAAATAATATAAGTTTCAATTGTCAATACCTTAAAAAATTTTAGTTTTACGAAAAAAATATATTAAACATTTTTTGCTGAGAATAACTTTTTGATAAATTCCTGTGGTTAAAATGTAATAAAAATTTGTTAGGTTTGTCTTTTTAGAGCTTCATTTACTGTACTAAAAATAGAATACCTGCTTCTGTTGATACTTATTTATTGTTTTTATGTCAATGCCGGATCGTTAATTTAACTCATCTAATATTTTTTTAGACTAAAAAGTTTAAAGTTGCCATAAATATAAGTGGTCTATCAGAATAAATATTTGCAATTTATATGTTTTTTTTTTTAATAATAAAAACAAACATTTGTATTTTAGAGTAAGCAAAACACCGAACCTTATACAGGGTGTTCTCAGACTATATTACCACAATGGACATTTTTGAGTTTATAACAATTAATGTACGTGTATTTTAATAATAAAGTACGTGTACATCGTTATACTCAATCGATTCAGTCGATCAGATAAAACTTACGAAACGTGGTTTGATTTGTCAATTTTAAATATTTCGTTAGTAATTGATCAATCAGAACACTCTAAGTGTTAAGATCTGGCCACACATAGCCGAACCGAGCCCGGATTCCCAATAATATAGGAAAGTGGGGCAGATTAATTCGTAAAAATTCAAAAGTATTTTTGTCATGCTGAGGATATTGTTTAATATTTTTTTGTTTAAATTTAACAGATTTTCCTGTACTTATCTTTGTCTTTTTATTCAAACTTTGAGTGTAGTGTAGGTAAAATATTTGTGAAGGTTTATTTTACGATTAGTGGCGGGACTCCGTTTATTGTAGTATTCTACAAATCGACTTCATTCTACCCCACTGGCAATCTGTGTTCAAGAAAACACGCTTGAAGTCAATCAAATTCGTCGTCTATAAGCGAGGTTTCCGAACGTGTCAAATTCTACCAAAATTTTATAAAAGTCGTACTTACATAACCCTAAAATAAAATTAGGTGTTCGTTGGTTTGCTATGATTAATTATAAATTTATTTGGTTGTTTTTGTGTTATTGGAATTCAAACATTTATTTAATTGTTTTTAACAATTATTAAAGAAAAATATAATTTTAGTTCTAGACATGTCACAGTCCAGTGATATTCTAATATCAATAGACGGTGGCCATTTGTTTACAGTCCAACCAATGTGACCTTGATTTTTGCAAACATTTACGATTGTATAAAGCTAGGTAATTTGTTATTGAATTTTTTAAGTTGGGTAAACTGGTCACATATTTTGGCTTTACTGAATTTAATTATTCACAATAGAGAACATGGATAGCTATTTATTTGAAAAAAGATTAAGTTAATCTTTAAAAAAAAATAATTTGATAAAAGGAGGAAGTATCCGATAGACATAATAACTGCTAATGCAATAGATATAGCAAAATTGACTTCAAGAGTAAAAAAATTAAATTAAATAAAAATCGATTTAAAACATAACCCTTTTTGGTTTGGTGTTAAAAAAATAATTAAAAACTTAATTGCTTATTAATATTCCATAAATCTAATTCGCAATAGCTGTATGTGTGTCCTTTTTCATCTTGCACAGTAAAACAGAGAAATGTTTAGTCTATTATGACCCAGAGTACCAAGTAGTGCAATTATCGACTTCCCGAGTAGAAATCTACGATAGAAAGCGAGGTGTAGAATTCTATGGAGCACGGAGTCCCGCTGCTGGTGTAACTTAGAGCGTTGTAATACTAGGTTACTAATATAATTTTAATAAATACAAAACTTTTTGCTGTAGGGTTTTGAAAAATAAGTTTCTGAATATGCGTTATAAATTGTGCTGCCCAATCTTTCCAAGACATTTATTTTTGTCCGTGACACTAATTATACTTATGTTTTTACCAAATTCATAATCCATGATGAAGGAGTTGCTGCAAGACAGCTCATAGAATATTTTACTCTAGTTTAATAAATATTATGTCAAAATCTATCCATATTTTGTTGGGTAACCATAAGTGGTTTTATTTAAGTTAATTTAAAAAACGAAAAATAATTTTTTTGACAGATTCTCGAAATTTTGTATTAAGATGGTGAAAAGTTGCAAGTTTAATATTAAATTTCCTTGCATCCTTCTGCGCTATTAATTTAAAAAATTAAAAAACTTTGCGTTTTCTCCTACTTTTCCTTTTATCCTTAATTCTCAGTCATTTAGTTGTTTACTTTTGGACCATTCTCAATTATTGTAATGTCTTTTGATAAAAGCAAAACAATGAGAACTATTCTCTACCTATATTTATTCGTCAATGGGATCAAATTTTGGGATTTGCCAGTAAAACTTGATCAAATTTACAAAGAAAAAATAAATAGCGTATTCGTGGGGTAAAACTCACCTTACTTCTTTTACAAATTTTAAAGTATTTTTTTTTCCAACGTGGCATTAGGTCAGTGGCATCTTGTATATTTTTTTTTACTACCATATTTTACTCCATATGAATGATTTATATAGAAATTTTACACACAAATAACCTAAAACGCGTTAATTTATATAAATATTGTATAATAAAAGTATATTAAATATACAGGGTGATCAAACCTAAGTCGACACTATTGCTAACTCCTTTATTATTGAAGATATGTCAGTTAAATTAGTAAAGTTGTAACTGATGAACGTGCTGCCAATAGAAAAACAATGGAACTTCGGGTTTTTAATTAATTGCAAAAAATGTACTTTTTTAAATAAAATACCCTTGTATATTGTATTAGCATTCGAAAGGTCTATCCAATTTTTAATAGTTGTGGAAAAATTGAAATTCTCAGGAATTTTATAGTAAACTGGATTTTTTTTTAAATAAAACACTCTGTATATTGCCATCCCCATTAAATAGGTATTTTAAAGAGCTTTTAGAAAGTACCACATTTGATATACTTATACTTATACTACACTTATGGCCGAGGTCACCAACTGGCGGACCGCGGTCCGAATGAGACCCGTGAGACGAGTAAAGGAGAGCGGCGGCGAGTGCAAGGAGTAGAGGGAGAGTACAAACTAGTGGTACGAACCATCGCCGACTGCTTCCGGCCTAGGGTTTTTTTCTTTCCGGAACGCGACGGTCATGTTATTTGAAAAAAGGCCCTAATAAAAGTAGTTGGTGACCCCTGTCTTATAGTTTAAAAAATATGACCATTTAACTCTCAAAATAATGTTAAATTTTCTATATATCTACAGCTATGAGAACTAAGTTTAGTGTCAAAGAAAAGATAGAAACTATATTACTATTTTTTAGATTTGGATGGCTGTAATTCCAAAACTTTAAGAGATAAACATATCAAATTTGGTATTTACTTAAAGCTCCTTAAAATATCTATTTAATGGTGATGCAATATACAAAGTGTTTTGTTAGTTTACTTTTAAATTCTCGAGGAAGGCCATATTTTCAAAACTACTAAAATTTTGATATATCATGCGTGGTTTTTTAAAGCTGGTTGACAGACCTTTTAAATGGTGATATAATATCCAGGGTGTTCCATTTAAAGAAATAGATTTTTTGTAATAAATTGAAAACCCGATGTTCAATTGTTTTTCGGTTAGCAGCAAATTAATCAGCGGGAAAAGTACTACAACTTTACTAATTTAACCGACTTCGTATCTCCAATAATAAGGAAGTTATCAATAGTGCCAACATCAGAATAATCACCCTGTATTGGTCTATTATACTTTAAGCAAGTTAAAAAGCTAAAAGGTCAAGTTTTAAGCTTTTGAATAGAATCTATGAAAAACGTAGATGTACACTTTTAACAATACTTTATAATGCAACCGAGTTTCTATATGCGCTGTTTGATTAAAAAGTCAAAAACTTTTATAAGCTATTGTGCTTTTTCTCCTTTATACTCAGTCATTGAGTTATTTACTTTTAGACCGTTTTCAATATTTGTAATGTCTTTTGGTAAAGGCAACAACGGGAACGAATTGGCTTTTATCATCATCGACTTTCTCGTTTATTTTATCTTATACGGCAAAACCCCGAATTCGTTTGTGTTGCGACAAAAAAGAAAAATACCGAGAACCGTGGAAAACGAGGAACTAAAAGGCATCTGTGTTTTTGTGGAGTTAGTTACCGAGTCTCGAAGTATCAATTGATCACTTTATTTTCTTTTATTTCAGTTTAAGCATTAACCAACATTTATATAGGTTACATTGGGGCTCTATATTATTTTGTTTGTAAAAGGCTTTCATTACTATAAAAATAAAAGAAGGTAGTCATTTTGCGGGCAGTTTTTCGTTAAAATAATTAGGTTTTTATAGGTATTTAACGCAAAATAATTTTTCCCTAAATATTTACCCTAATTAAAATAATAATAATAATAATAATAATAATACTTCTTTATTTCAAATTACAATTTACAAGTAAAATATAAAATGAAATGACGTCAAAATAAGGGAATGGCTACCATTCCTTCTCTAAAAAGTCTTTTATATCATATGGTTCAATCTCTATAAGCACTTTTTTAATGTTTTTTTCCACTTCGACACACTATTTATGGACTTAATTCTATTTGGCAGACTATTATAAAGTTTAATACAAGAATAATAAGGACTTTTTCAGTAATTGTTAAACGATGCCGGGGATATGTAAAGTTATATGCTCTTGTATTGCTATTATGTATATTTGCAGACTCAAACTTTTCCTTATTTTTAAACAAAAACATCAAACATTCAAATATATACAGCGCAGATACTGTTAATATATTTAACTTTCTAAATATACCCCTACAAGAGTCCAAGAACTTCATTTTATTTATTGTCCTTATTATTCTTTTTTGAATTACAAAAACTCTCTGCAGCTCGGAGCTATTTCCCCAAAACAGTATTCCATATCTTATTACCGATTCAAAGTTTGCATGGTACAGAATTTTTAAGGTGTTTAAATTCATATAATTTGATACAACTTTTATCCCGTAACCTATACTACTTAGCTTTAGACATAGATTATTAATATGACCGCTCCATGACAAAAACTCTTCTATGGTTATACCTAAAAATTTAGTGCTTTCATCCAATACAATTTTCTTTCCATTTATTGTAATATTTTCAGGTTTTTTAATTTTGTTTGTTTTGTTCGGAATAAAAGTAGCTTTGTCTTATCATCATTTAACAATAATTTATTTTGAGAAAACCAATTACATGTGATGGTAAAAGCTGTTTCAGCATTGTTTATTAGATTTTGCATATTTGATCCCGAAACCAGAAGGTTTGTGTCATCAGCATAGTTTGTTATTGTTAAACCATCATCAATATGTGTGAGATCATTTAAAAAAATTACAAATAATATAGGTCCGAGGATACTGCCCTGAGCTATGCCAATACTGTTTTTTTCTATATTTGATTTAATTTCACTGTTGTTATTCTGAACTACAACTCTTTGTGTTCTGTCTGAAAGGTATGACTCTATCCATTTATAGGCATTACCTCTAATTCCGTATTTATTTAATTTATACAGCAGCAAATTTCTATCTATGCAATCATATGCTTTGCTTAAATCTAAAAAGATACCTAAGGCTAGATTTCTGTTTTCAAACTGATCTAAAATAGCTTTTGTAAACTGAAAAATGGCAGATATAGTTGATCTACCACTTCCCAGGTATGCATGTTGTGCATCAGACCAAAGCTCACATTTATTCATAAAATTTATTAACTGAGAGCACATAGCCATTTCAAATAGTTTTGAAAAGCTTGGAGGGATACTTATTGGTCTAAGGTTATTAAAATCTTTTGGACATCCTTTTTTAAGAAGTGGTATAATTTTCGCAAGTTTAAGCTGCCTTGGAAAAATACCAAATTTCATCGAGTTATTAATTATGTAATTCAGAATACCAACAGTTTCGCCCATCGATAGTTTTACAATACTTGTGGGAATCTCATCATCACCGCTACTATGTTTATTTTTTAATTTTTGAGACATATCTAATAATTCATTTGTAGTTATAGGTCTTAAATACATTGTCTGATTATTATCCGGTATATTACAGTTAAAAGGCACAGTGTTTTTTTGTTCCATCATTTTTGGAATTATATTTAACAAATATAGGTTAAAATCATTTACTAACTTTTGGGGATTTTCAGCAAAAAGTGTCGAATTATTCGTAATTTTACCATTTATTTCATTACAAATTGCCCACAAACATTTATTTTTATTATCGGATGATTTTACTTTCTTTTCATAATTTTCAGCTTTTTCTTCTTTTAAAAGTTTATCATATTGCTTTTTGGTTTCATTATAAATGGGTTTATATATATATATATATATATATATATATATATATATATATATATATATATATATATATATATATTATTATTATTTCTAGATAAAATCAGCAATGTATCTAACCTTTGTTTACACTGTATAATAATCTCACTTTTAATCGGTTTAGGCTTATTTTTATTTACCATTGTCCTAGGAAAACATTGATTAAAAATTCTAACATAGGTAGAAATAAATGTATCCCATTGTAAATCAACATTTTCTTTATGTATCTGAAAAACATTTTCCCAATCCTGTTCTCTGAGAGCTTCCAAGAAGAGACTTTTATTATCGTCTGTAAAAAATCTTTTATAAATAAAATCTATTTTAGTTTTTTCAATATTAAAATAAACACATGTTTGTTGGAAAACACATATTTTATTTACAGTATTTAGGGTATTTTAATTGAAACGCCCCTTATCTTTTAACAAGTTTTTACTACATATTTCAACATTTATTAAGTGCAAAAGAAACAATATATCCATTATTGCTGATTTTTAAAAATATAACCAGCATGTTAATATATTTATTAACAAAAAAATGTTTGCTTTTTATTGTCAGAACTATTAATAGGTATGTAAGCTAATTACTATATTTAAGATACACGGGGTGCCCTGAATTTGTAATTTATTTTAAAAATTGTTGATAAGTTTAAAAAATTTGAATAAAATTTAGTATCTAAGGGTTTTTTAACATCAACTCTTTGAATCCGATATTTAATTAATGTGCAAACTAAAGAGCGTTACCTACACTTTATTGAATGTGTCTAAAACGTGGAAACTTTGTAATGCTCCCTCTCTTGCCCATCGTCGAGCTGTGGGAGATTTATCGCTTTTTATAGGTACTTCCATGGCTTCTGCTCTGAAGAACTGTCCAGTATAGTTCCTCCACTTACGGTTCTTAACAGAGAAACTCGTGGTTCCGCGCGTATGCATCCCTATACGGTGCAACTGGACAGGCCCCGAACTTCCCACTTTGTTCGTTCTTTTATCCCTAGAGTTTCTAGATTGTGGAACTTGCTGCCCGCGGAGGTTTTTCCTTCCCCCCAAATCTTCAAGTATTTAAGTCCCGTGTCAACAAACTCCCTCTTACCTCGCTTAAGACACCCACGGTACGTTAGTATTTAGGCTTTTAGCCTTGGTGGTTTGTCCAAAGATTAAAAAAATGCTACCATCTAAATATATCAGTAAACTCTCCTATGCTTTCTAGACAAAAAGGTATACCTTGTAAGAATCGCTTCGAGCAACCGTTTTTAAGATATTGGCGTTTAAATTGTTTAGTCCAACTAAAAAGTATATGTAATTATGTACATTAAACCATTTATATATGATATGGCAGTTATTGAAAAAATAAATTAAGCGACTTGGCAACTTCGTTATTGGATTGGTAAATATGTATTAAAAGTAAAATTTTAATTTTTCGGTTTTTTTTTTAATGCATGGTACTCTATATGATATCAAGTTTTGACTTTTTATTTAATACTACGTTAAAAGTGCATGATACACTTTACATCCATTACTGCTAGTTTTTGAGATAAGAACAGTTCTGGTTAGTTCTGGTTAGTTCTAATTATTTTAAAATAATTGTTATTGTTAAAGTTACCAATACATAATACCCTTTATTTTAGTACTTCTCATAGTAAGGTAAATAATCAATTTATTTTAGTCTATATATATATATTTACTACTCATTTCAGAAGCTCGTAATAATTAATGTTTATTATTATACATTTTCAATGTAGAATTCAAAGAAAAGTCAAAATAAAGTCAACCACGCTTTTTCTTTAAAAAGTAGTTACAACTTTATATCGTACCGGACTACTACAATAAATATCCAATTCGAAGAAATACATTTTTTCTATTGCGAATTTTAACAAAGCCACAAAACATGTTTTAAAAATATGTTTTTTTTAATTTTATTTTGGGTAAGCTATGATTTTTATAAAAAACAAATGTAAGTTAAACTAAGCCTTAAAAACTTTAAAACTTTTTTCCCATTTAATAATCGTTACAGCTGCAGATGTTTCTGAGACCCTTATACTAAAAATTAAAAAAAACTATGTATAAAAAAACTTACATCTTTTTGTTTTATTACATTACGTCAAATATACTGTATCAGCTAAATTCAAAGATATGTCAGTCATTAAAGCAACAACAAAGCAAGCACGATTGTTTATGCTATCCGAAATGTTTACATCTCGGCAGTCACGTTAGACCGTCTCCTTTCCACGCATTGCCAGTATACGATGCTGTTTGGCTAAACATGTATATTGAAAATACAAAAACTTACAAAATTAAAGCATAGAACATGCATGCGCAGTTAGGAAAAAAATGTTCTTACATTTCTTTTAAATATTTTCTTTAAAATTGTTAAATTTAATTAACAGGGTAAGTTTACTTTGTATATTATGGGAAAAAACTAAATTTTCAATATATCGAGGCAAAAAAGGTACGACACTTTGAACCTAGGCAATAGACTGCGGTGGTTCCCTCTACATTTTACAAGAAAAACATTAGCATATTTTGATTTTCCACCTTGAGAAACCTATTAATAATGAATTTTGTGAAAAAATGTTTTTAATGGGTAATATATTTAAAAATAACTGAAATAGAAACTTTGACACCCTGTGTCTTGTAAAAGATCAACTTTTTGACAAAGGTAAATTGGGTTAGATCGTCGTATTTTGGTACAAGGAATTTGTGATGGCATTTTGGACAGACCTTTTAGAGACACCCTGTATAGGTATATTTAAAATAGAAAAGTGTAATTAGAAAACTTGTATTGTAATTAACTTTTTAATAGGAAGATGTAATCTGATATTTAATTTAGTAGTCCGTTTTTGAGCAATGACATAAACTTGCATTTTTTAAAAGAAAACCATAGGACTTTTTATGGACTTTTTAACGATCTTTACCAAATTATACTTTAAATAAAAAACTATCGTTGTTTTGAAGATAATAATTTTTAAATTTGTGTGTTTTTCTAGTTGGTCGCAAGACAAGTAAACTAGTATTGTTGAAAACCCATTTTCTTTTTTTGGTAGCCTTTTTAATAAATATTTTAACTCTCATAGGCTTGAAAGACTCAGTTCACGTAACAATAATTATAAATTAAGATTTTAACGTATTGGCGTTGTGTCCAAAAAAGAAAACAAATTTGGTTTTAAAAGGATATACCATTTGTATAGGCAATAAAAGTGGATTTTGGATAATTTTTAAATAGTAATGTTTTTCCTTTCCTACTAAGTTTAATTTAAAGCACTATTTCAATTATTAGAGTAGTAAATTGGGTAGTTTAATTGATTCCTACTTGAATATTGTTAATTTTTGTTATTTATTTTATTTAATTTGGTTGGTTTTTAGTTTAACTCATTTAAAATAATAATAATGTCTCGTAAAATAAAAAAAAAAACTTTAAAAAATAAAAACCTGAAAATTTGTTATCTTCAATTATTAAAACCTAATAAAATGTTTTTTTTTAATTATTAGATTTAAGAAAAATACAGTACTCGATAAGATAAAAAAATTAATTGTCTATAAAAGTAGTTTAATTTTTAGGGCTATATGACGAAATGCTAAACTTTTAAAATAAATATGTCAAAAACTACTTTTTTAAAGTATATCTTGAAATACATCGTTAACAAGCTTATAAAATGGCCTTTTTAAAAACCTGATAGACAACTATGTTTTCCATTAAAAAAAAGCAAGTTTAAGTCGTAGTTTAAAAACAAAGTACTACATTAAATATCGAATTTTACCTTTCCAATAAGAAGATAATTAATTATTTTCAACCTAATAACTGAGCTACAGAGAATTAAAAGTTTGTGTAAAAAGGTTTTTTTTAAATTTAGTAAGCCATGATTTTTTTTGGACAAAATTAGAAGTGAATTAAACTAAGCTTCAAAACTACACTTCTTTTCACGTTAAACTATCTCTGTAGCTGCAGCAGTTGCCGAGATCTTAGCTTTTTTTTCAGGAAGAAAACTTTATATGAACATATATCCAAAACGTCTTAATTATTGAGATACAGAATTTTTAAAAACCAAAAGAATTCGAAAACACTTATTTTAGTAAAACTGTTATACTGGATAATAAAATAATAGTTTTTTTGAAATGGAAACACTCTGCATCCCAAAAGTTTGGAGGTTTAGGACATATGTATAAACTTCAAATCATACCCTGTATTTTTAGCCCATTAATTAAATTACACCCTGTATGCACTTAAAATAAAATTTAACTGTTAATTAGATGCCATTAAAAATTTGTATGTCAATAAAATTATTTGTCTTCACCTATTGCTAAAAAAGCATCTGATAAATTCTTTATCATTGGCACTGTATGTCATTTACAACTACAGGTTTTATTATTAAAATGGTGAATTTAATCATCCTAAATCTTCCATGGTTTCTTGTATAGGCACTTGACTTTGCGGTCGACCCTGCATCAAGTTTCTGACAAGTTGGTTAACTTCTGTTTAAACTGGGAAAATTCCATGTAATTTTAATAACAAGGAATTGATATGGAGAAAAGGGAATCTTAGATAAAGAGTATTTCAAGCTTCAAGTATTTTCCTATTTTTCTTTTTTTTTATTTCACTAATAAATAAATTAAATTATAACAATTCTTAGTAATAAGGTAGTACTAGGTACGTAAACTTAAAAATATGTTTTTTCTACCTTAAATCATTTTATAGAATTAAGTAGGGTTTTTTTAGATTTCGGCCACGATACAAGCGGCGAACGAGAGAGCGACAAACGTCCGATCGGCGCCACTAATTTTTATGTTAGCATTGCATAGATCCTAAAATTCATCATTTTTTAATATACCTATGGCTAATGTTACATTTTTTTAAAGAAAAAATATAAAATTTAATACTGTAAAAATATACATGGTTCCATTTAAAAACATAGTTGCCCTATGTCGGAAAATCGGACATTTTGTTTTTGTGTTAACGGAATGTCACAAAATTGCATCTTAATATCATTTGTTTTAAAGTTATTTGCGATCAAAATGGTTCAAAGTATAGTCGGACACGCTGCATATGAATAAGTAATACTATTTTTTAGCCAGAATCCTTTAAAATTAGTATAATATTATCGACTACTAAGATTGTGTTACTATAGGATAGAAATTGGCCTGTTTTCCCCTGTGGTTTCCTTTATAGCTACTTTATATGAGTTTCTGACCCTTCATCAAATATCTGACAAGGCTGTTAAGTTCGTTTAAATTGGGAAAATTCTATACGATTTTTGTAATAAAAAATTAGTTCTCAATATAGGGTGGGTTTATCTTTTTTGTCTACAGCGTGACTAAGTAAGTTGGGGTCATATACAGTGTGTTAAATTTTTAAACGTTCATTTGGAAAAACTGGTCGCATGGTCCAAAACTAATACATACACAATTTTACTTCAAATAGTAATATACAAGGCAAGGTATAACTTAAAATGTAAAAATGACTAAGAAAAATAGTACCTTTATTTTTAAAAATACGACCATATTGTTAAAGTTATTGTTGTAGAAAAGAAAATTTTATGTCAGAATTCAAAGTTTAAAAATAAAAGTAAAAAGATATTTTTGTCAATCTTTTGCATTACAAATATACACTTTTTAAAAAACTTGGCCCATAGAAGAGAGTTTAAGAAAACATTTAATATTATTAAACGTTTTCTTTTTGCTTCTTTGTAACCATTATTTAAGTTGTCATGCGTAATGTATAAAGTTGACAGTAACATTTTTTTTTTTACTTTCTCGCTTTAACTTCCAATTTTGACATAAAATTTTAGTCTCTACAACATTTACTTATACAATTTTCTTTTATTTTTAAAAATAAAAGTAGTCAACTTCTGGGAGTTTTTTATATTTTTAGTTATAACTTGCCCGGTATAATACATACCGGAGTATGATTTGGTATTTCTTAGTTTTGGACCATGCAAACAGTTCTAACAAAATTTCGTTTTAAAATTCAAAAATTTTTGGTCCATTTGTCCTCTTGTAACACCTATCCTGGGACACACTGTAGAAAACTCTTCTGTTATTAGTTTTACAAAAGAAAGTGATTCTTTACAAACAGTTTTGATTAGTCCTAAACCTAAAAGGCAATCATCAGATATAAAACAAAGATTGAAAAAAAAACAAAGAATATCCATTTTTATCAAAATCGAGATAACTTGCGCTATTTGTTGGTACTACATCGCTTTACTTTTAATGCCAAAAAAGTAGTTAACTAAAACTAAACATGTCGATACTATAGTGGCGCCAGAGGGGTTGGCCACCCCTGAAAAATTGGTGGGCCCTCTGTAAGGTGAAACTTAAGAAGAAAAGGAATAGGTACTAGAAGTAAATCACGCTTGTTGCTTCAGTGGGATCGATGACCGGGGTGCATATTCAGTAACCGCAGACGCGCTAGACTTCCAGCGGCTTTTCGGCTCTTTCCGGATTTTTTTCGCGGTGGTTTGAAGTGCTACACACACACCGAACGCAATTCGAAAGTCTAGCGCGTCTGCTGTTACTGAATATGTGACGGAGGTTAAGCATTATGGAGCGCGGCCATTACCTGGATGGAAGACCGCCAGCGGAAGACACAACACGGTGTTCTCCTCGGGGGTCAGCGGACGGACCGAGCAGTAACCATCCAAGTTGTGGAATGAATGGCGTGTAAGTGGGAAGGAGTAGGGTCAAGGCACAATCAGCCTCTAAGCCTTTATTTGTTTCATTATTTAACCTATTATTACTAAAAATGAATTAATTACTTATAATATGACGCCCTAAAGAAATTTGAAACATTAGTTTTTTTATCTATGGTCTGGGTTGTGCCCACCTAATTGGCCATCACCAGCCGCCGCTGCCATAGCTTACTAATAAAGAATTAATATTTATATTTTCAAATCGCAGATCCTTTTTTTTGGGACAATCCTTGTTTATTCCTATACCCTGCAAATTGTAGCAGTCATCTACGAAATTTAGCCAAAAATATGTTTTTTGTTTAAGAGTAAAGTGCCTGTAGTTTCGCTAATATAAAAATTGTTATTAATAAATTAACTTTTAAATATACAAACTCGTTTATTTACCCAAGTCAAAAAAAAATATTATTTATTTTTTTGGTAACCATGAAAATTATACGTTTAAACATTAGAGCAATACTAATATGTAATATTGTATAAGCTAAACGGTAGAAGATACACAATACAAAATAATGTATAAGCTAAACGGTAGGAGATACAAAAAAAATAAGATACGTGCTCCGTTCTCCTTTGCAGTGTTTACATTAATGCTGCAAACAGATTCACGCTAACTTGATTTATTTGGAAGATACAGGGCGATTTTCAAAATTCGTCAATTTATATTATGTCTTATTACTCGGACATTTATAGACATAATTATAAACTTTAAATACAAGAGTTTTATTACTTATCACGTAAAATCCATTGGCGCACCTAAAATAAATATAAAAGTTTTTATTTTTGACATATGACCCAAAATTGCATTTTTTCTTGCATCTATATAAATAACACTTAATATTTTGCATAGTTCTAAACAGCCAAACTAACAACAATAAAAAAAATATTGTTGCCTATGGATTAAAACCAATTTTATTTATTTTTTAAAGGGTATGTGGATAAATAACGCAATTTAACAAGATTTAAAACAAAATTACCAAAACAACCACAGAAATAAGATTTATTTATAATAGCAACCAAAGAGGTATCTGAAGTACTTGATATATATATATTTTTTGACTGGTGTTTAATCACAAAATGTGCTCAAATGCTTTTGATTCTGTTTGATGCCTTTTGGACTCGGCTAATTATTAAACTAATGGCGATATAAATGTAAATATGTGGTACACCTCAAAAAAGCTTGCTTTACTTCTTTTAGTAAGATTTAAAGAACATAATTAAAAATAAAAATTTCTTAGCGGTAAAGTCGGAAACATTAAAGATATTGTTTGTATTATTATTAATTCACAAGAAATTTGTTTAAAAATGTTTTTTACTTATATAGCAATAGTCGTAGAAAAATTAAAATATGCAACTTGCACGGAATACTCATTTTCCTTTCGTATGACTTACCTGCGGCTCGTGCTGCAAAAGCTATGCTCGTAAAATATTATTTGCTCATAATATATTATTTAGATTTAATGGTCAATTCCAAGTAATTTTTAATTAGGGTACTATAATTATATCCTTTACTGTTTTTGAGTTATCGTTGCTTTTTATACTGGGAAATAAAATACATATGTTTAAATAATGCAGTATGTACCTAAAATTTTTTATAATTTTGCAAAATTTTTAAGTAAAACGTTTTAAAGAGGAAAAAATTCGTTATATATACAGGGTGTCCAGTAACTCAACCGACAAACTTTAAGTGGTTTTCATATGAACATATGTCCTAAACGTCTTAGTTTTTAATCTACAAGGTGTTAAAAAATTTTAAAAATTATTGTTTTTTAATTATAGCTTTTATACCAATTAGAATATTTTTAAAAAAATTTAAGACGTCTTCTATGTATCACAAGACATTTTTTGATATACAAGAAAAAACTAATTTTTACCAGTGTCGTGCATGTGCGTGTAGGCAAAATATTTTTTAAAGAAATAAAGGTACGCCACTGCAGTTTTCTAACATAAAAATATATTTTTTAAATCTCCGTTTAGTTTAGAACAAGTTTAATTTTTTGACTTTTTTTTGTTTGATGAACGATTGTTCCATAAAAAAGGCAAACCAGTTTTTGGCATGGTCATTTCATATTGCTAATGTCAAATTGTACAGTAAAAATTAACCTTTGTTATTTATTCTTTAATAAGATAGGGATTTGACCTAACCGGGAAATGGATTTTATTTATTTACGCGAAAACCGTACATTAAACAAAAAAGTCAGAAGGTCAAATTTGTTCTAAACAAAACGGATATTAAAAAAGATTTTTATTTCAGCAAAATGCAGAGGCGTGCCTCTTTTTTCTTAAAAAATATTTACCCTCAACTCCTTTTGGACGACACTGGTAAACATTTATTTTTTTCTTTTATGTCAAAAAATGTCTTCTAATGCATGGAATATGTCTTTTAAATTTTTCTAATAAAATTTAATTGGGTATAAAAGTTAAAATAAAAAAACGTCAATTTTTTAAATTTTTAACACCCCGTAGTTCAAAAACTAAGACGTTTAGGACATATGTTCATATGAAGTTTTTTTCTTATTTTCCATTGTAAAATCGCGGTAAATTGTCGGTTTAGTTACTGGACACCCTGTATATAAGTACCGTTATAAAGTGTAAAAAGTGCAAGTATAGAGGGTGTGTCGAAAATGTTAAGGTTATGTTTTCGGGGATAATATCCCTAGTGCATTTAATTTTTCCAGAAAAATCGGTAAAACGAGTTTCTAAGTAATTTGTTTTAACAAACAGCATGACCAAGAGTGGTTTTAAAAATTGGAGTAGAAGACGAGAGTTTTTCAGTTTCGCGAATGCTATTTGTTAAAACAGATTACGTAGAATCGAGTATTTCAATTTATCCACAAAAAATTAGATGCACGAGAGATATTTGTTTTTTTTAGGAAACACTGTAGCAATACCTTTGTTTAAACACTATGTTCATTGTAAAACAGTTTTTATTCTGTAAACAGATGAATGCAGGTCACTTCCTATTCAGATCTTAGAAAATCGGTAGTATTGTTTAGGCTAAGAGCCTTTGGATGAAAATGAAAAAGTTAAGAAAAAGTAATAAGTTTACTTTTTAAATAGAAAACCCCATTTTTTTGTACTTAAAATGAAAAGTATGTTTATCTATTATTTATAAATTTAAAGGTTGCTGGCATTTTATTAAGACCTTTTAAAAATATTTAAGTATTAAATTAAAAATTTTATGTACGGTATAAATCTGCGTATCATCTAAAAATAAATAATTTGATTTAATTTAATGTATTTGACATAAGGTTATGTTTAATTTTGGATAGAATAAAATGGCACTTTTAGATAACGGCCCGATAGCTCTAATGTAAATCCTTTGGATCTGTTTTTATGGTTTTTTTAAAAGCCAGAAAATATACCTGTGCTTAGACAAAAATTAAAATTAAAGGTATGTTACTTAATATTAACTTGTTTAACTGTGCCACTGAGAGCATGGACTATTTTATTTCGTTGTTTAATTTTGTTTTCTATGCGAATAGTCGCAAGTTAAAAACATATTTTAGCTGCAGAAAAAATGGTGGAAATTCGTTTTTTTTTAGATTTTTCAAGTTCTTATAAATTATTTGTTTTTAGGTTTAACTATCAATTAAATTTTTAATTGGAAATATTTTTTAAAGGGATAAACAAAATGCAAGCAAAATTATTTTTTTATTTTATGTTATAAAATAATATATATAATAAAGGTGTTTTATTTTAAAAGAGTAGAAGTATTATTTTGTTTTGGATTTTTAATATCTATTTTTAATTCTGATATGCTTAAATGATAATAGATTTAAAACACTTAAACTTCTATCCAGAAATTTATTTACTTACCCTATTAGTTATCGTTTAAAGTGAGTGGTAAAATAATACCTCTGTACTTATCTTTTAAAGTGAGTGGTAAAATAATACCTTTGTACTTCAGTTTATATATATTACTTTTTTAATTTTAAAACATTTAAATACATGTTGCAATTCCCAAAATACCTGAATACAATAAGCTTCATTTTAAACCTACATTATTAGTTTCAAGAATATAATTATTGGCTAAATATCCCCTGTGATGTACCATATTGTAAGCGAACCTACATCATGTTTCTGACATGTTACAATATTGTTAGCAAGATCTTATTAATTAAGAAACAGTAATAGGGGGTAATTTTATTTATAATATATTGTTTTAATAACCTAATTTAATAAAGTTTTAAAAAACCGCCACACTTTTTGAAACAAAGGCAAATCCCGTTGCTTTATTTTTAAAAACCTAAATTTTGTTATAACTTTGATTGGATAGTTTACTTTAATATTTAGTTAGCTTAGTCAAAATTAAGCTGATTTCAATAAAAATTGTATGCATTGATCTGTAAATCAAGATATCAAGAATTGTTGCGAATTTCATAAAAAAAAACACATTTATTCAAAGATCTATCGGATTGCTTTAAAAAAATCTAACATTTTAATCTTAAGAATGATTTTAAATAAAAGTACCGTTATTAATATTAAATTTTAGGATATTAATTTTTAAAGGTTATAACTAATAATTACTTTATGCCATTTGGCATTTTCTATGTTTATATATTGTATACATTATTTTTAATATACATATTTATTGTTAACCTTCCTTAAATTAAACTTTTTCTTTTAATTTGCAGTATTAACTGGGCAATAAGTAAAAACAAGTGTTTGGACTATACGTATTTACACCTCAATTTAGACTAACCTAATTACAAAATGTAAGTTTTTAAATAATGTAATGTCTAAAATTTGTTTTATGAATATTCTTACCAAAATAATAATGTATAAAACCTACAATTTAATCAATAAACTAAATTTAAAATATTGGTGTTTATCAAAAATGTTTAATTAAACATATTTTAAGGGTATCTTTATTAGACTTAAGAAAATTAAAGTAAGTTTTAAAAAAGTAAAATCATTATTTAAATATCAGACCAAATATATATTTTTTAAAATACCTTTTTTTATATAAAGCCCCAATTTTGCCCAAAAGTCAGAAAACTTACAAAGAAAAACAAAATTACTGTAACAAATAAATATCTCCTTTCTAAATCAGTTATCTTCGTTCTAGAGTTATCTTTCGACTCTGACGAAGTAAAAGCTTTTCAAGAGTGACCCTTTTAATCCCTAAAAGTGTTAAGACCAAACTGAAAGGAAAGGGTGAATAACCCCATAAAAACTTTTATGCGGTGACCTACATCTCAAAAATTTTTAAAAGAACTTTACTATAACAAATTATGTGTAAAATTATAGGCATTTATTATAGTTTCTAATTAGTGCAGTATTTAATTTACAATTAAGGTGGTAAAAGTAAAAATAAAAAGTAACACATCCCCTTGAAAAGACAGAAAATTTGTTTTGTAACTGTAAGATACCTAATTAATGAATTTATAAACGTATAGATATACAGGGAGTCCCAGCAAAAACTGCTAAGATCGATTTCTTTAAAAGTAGGTCTTTTGAAAATATGGCTAAAAGTTAGTGGGGCACATACGAATAAAATATTTTGACAGTTCCATCTTTTCCGAGTATACGAGAAGTTAATGTCAACTTCCATATTTTAAGTAAAACACTATACCTACATATTATTTATTTTTTAAATTCTGAGTAAAGTTTCAAACACATTTTATAAATAATGGTTTACACCTAAGTTTAGCCGTTTTCGACTTTATTTTATATTTTATGTTAAAAATAACGATTGCAAACTATCACATAGCCATCAATTTTTTCTAAACAAAAGCCTTTAATAAAAACTGGTATTGAATTCATCGTGAGAAAAACGATCACTTAAAAAGACTGTATTAAAATTTTAACAATTAATAACCTTAGAAGTTATTTCTTTTATAAAAATCCCTTTTTTACATTTTAGCATCATAATTTCTTTAACCTATTTTCGACCAGCGTTGCGCAAACAACAATTAACATTTTTTTTTAACTTACATTTTACAAATCATACTTTTTGGTTGTTTAAGAATGGTAAAACTATAATAATATTAAGGTGCACTTATTTATTCTATGTAATAAAAAGTTTAATTTAAATGTTACATCATCACCCCGAAAATTTGCATTTACAGTAAAAACTACGTTTTTAATTTTAGTTCATGGTTTTGATAAATGTTGCGCAAACGCTACACCACTTTTCTTAGACATTCTTTCAAAGATTTTGTTTTTGTAGCTTGCGCATTATATTTATTGATTTAAATAAAGCAAATAAATGTTCGTTGTAAAATTTTATTTAAAACTAAAGCCTTGGTCCACAATAGGTTAATTTAAAGCAAGGATTTGATAATATTTTATATGTAAGCAGGGGCGTCGCCAGCCGATGGTCCGGGGGCAAGTGGATATGGAGAATTAGGAAAGTATGAATTGTATGAAAAAATTAAGAGCACATATGTTGATTTTCGCTTGTAGTACGAGTTTTACATCTACAGTGTGCGTTGTATTAAGTTTTATAGTTATTATCATTACGATTACGTTAAAAATCTGCAATGAAGCAAAATGTATAAAGTCGGTTTTGTTGTGCCTACAGCGCAGCCCTAAATAACCAAGAACTTAGGTTTTGTGGATTTATAAAATTTCTCGGAACGCTGACTCTTAACCATTCTATTATTTATTTAGGTTGGTATACAGTGTGTCCCAGGATAGGTGCTCCAAGAGGACAAATAGACATAACATTTTTGAATTTTAAAACAAAATTTTATAAAACTGGTCGCAAACTGATAAATAAAATAATTTTACTCTCATTGGTATTATACTATAGTTATACTAAAAATATGAAAAATACACAAGAACTAACTACTTTTATTTTTAAAAAGTATAATAAAATTGTATAGGTAAAATAGTTAAGGCATGACATTGAAAAAAATGTAATTTTCAATTTTTTACATTACGCATTACAACTTAAATAACGGGTAAGAGAGAGCAAAATTAAAAAAGAAATAAAAATTTTATTATTTTTTTAACATTTGCTATTTTAAAAACTGTTAATTTCTAATATAAAGAATTGACAGAAATGTTTTTTTTTTTACTTTAATTAGCTTTAAAATTTAACATAAAATTTAATTTTCTACAACCTTTACTTATAGAATTTTGCCTTATTTTTAAAAATAAAGGTACTTTATTCCTGGTAATTTTTCATCGTTTTCGTTATAACTTCCCTCTAGATTACCAATCGGGAGTTAAATTTTGTATTTATTAGTTTTGGACCATGTTACCAGTTTTCCCAGAAGGACGTTTAAAAATTCCATAATTTTTGGTCCATTTGATTTTTTGTAACACCTATCCTATTTTCAAAAGTGCTTGCTTTTAGCCGAGACACCAACCGAAATATTGTAATTTTCGTTAATTTTGCCAGATTGGATCTAGATGCCCATTTTTATCAGCTTATTGACCGTATATTAACTTTGAATTCCTTAATCTGAATCTTGAATACAAAAGATTGTTGGTGTTCAAATCCAATAAAAAGCACATTAAATTGATGATAGCTATTTAGGTATACGCCAAAAAAAAAGAAATAAAACAACAAAAAAAAACACTAAAATCGACGGTTCGGAATCGTTATCCAGATAAATTAAATAAGAAATTTAAAAAATTAAAAATTAAGTATTATTTAGGTGTAAAATTTTAAAATTTTTAGCTTTTTTTTAAGAGATTTAAAAAAAACTTTGGTATTAAATGTCAAATATGTTTGTTTTTTTAAATGGCAGTAATTTTATTTTTTTTTAATTTTTTATTCAATTTATCTTGAGATCGGTGGTAGACTGGTCTCCTCCGTGGCGCAGTGGACAGAGCTTTGATCTTTGAAGCCAGAAGTAGCCGGTTCAATTCCCAGCGGGGAGACATATTTGGGTAGTAGTCATTTAAAAATAACGACCGTGGTGGCACTACCGCGTTGTCTAAAAGGTGCTGTTAAATGCATAACTGCATGTTTCAGTGCTCCACTAACCCGACACCCACTCTGGTATTTAGGCATATGCCTCTCGTGGGATGTCAAAAAGATAAAAAAAAGACTTGCCACCGAAACGTCGGTTTTCAGTTCTCCACTTTACTTGTTTTTTTTTTTGTTTTTTTTTTTGTATTTTTTAATTCATTTTCTGACGTGTACCCAAATAACTACACCATTAATTTAATAAATCCGCCGAACCAATACAAAATATATCTTTAATAAAGCACATTGAAAAATAAAATTGACAGCTGTCAGCCAGGGACAAAACGTTGGATCTCAAATCCAAAGTTGCTCTGATAAATAACTGAGCAAAAGATATATTGTAAATATTACATTTGTTTTAAACGAGCTATTAAAAAAAAAAGGACAGAAAAAAATAATCTGCACGTCTATGCTTCATCAAGAAAATGCCGGTACAGCACTTTTTGTGATGTTTCCATTTCGATTACTTTCATAATAATATGAGCTATACGTAAATTAATTGACTTCGCAGCTATATCTATTAAAAATCGGATATCGTAACAAGTAACCGAATTTTGCGATTTTAAAACAGATGCAAATACCGCATATATAATATTAGTAACAAAATCAATTGTAATTTTTGTGAGAAAAATACGACGCCCATGTATGTTAGTGCTCATTAGCATCAGCAATATTTTAATTTCTAATAAAAATCGTTGGTTTCTACAGTAATAGTATAGTAAACCAAAAGAAACACGACATTGTAAAAGCGGCTTTTAAACGAGTGACAAAATTTATGAAATTTCGCTAAAAAAGTAATTTTTAGTTAATAAATGAGTACTTGTTTTAAAATTAGGAATAAAGATTTAGATGCCCTATTTTGTTGTTTTTTTTTATTTTAAGAAAAAATTATTGTATGGTACAAAAGATATAAACCTTCTGTTAGGTTATCTTATTCAAGTTTTTCTTGTTATAGAGGAGCAAGAATTTTATTAATTTCTTTTACTATGACACTAAAATACATGAAATAACTATTACCAGCTAAACTAGTGTAAGGAAAATTTAACGACCTAAGACCCTTGATATGTCCAAAATCCGTCACCCCAGTTATCGCTTATTGTCTAACGTCACTAATAATCCATATTCCTAATATATTAGGGAGCTAAACTGGTAACACATTTATGTAATATCAAAGTTAACGCCTTTATTAACGCAATACGACGCAGGTAAAACAATAGCATTAAAAAGTCATTTAAATACATTGTGGACAATAAACTCACAACACCTATTTTTATAGGTATAGAATAGTAATTTTTGTAACAAGTACATAAAGTGATACTTTTTTACGAATAGGAGGTTTGACAGCACGAGCCGTAAGGCGAGTGCGGCAATTCCATAAGTAAATAAAAGACACTTTATGCATGTGTTACATACTATGTTTTTTCCACGACCGTATAAAAAATTTCCAAAATACCATTTTTTACCATTATATATGTTTTATTTCTATAAACTTATTAATTTTAATTTTTGCAGCACAGCCATTATATTGCATGAAAAAATCATTGCCTCATTATTTTTTAAGAGACAATTATCTTCTTCATAACTATCCATTTATTATGTAATTTTAGAAAATTGTGTGTACTTACTTTTTGTAGAAGTAGTACTAAAACAGTTACAAATTCCTTTTTAATTTCTTAGGTATTTAAATTCATTATTACTTTTTATTTTTAATAATTTCTATTAAATTGATTTGCAAACTGTCAAGTTTTAAATCTAGTGACAAATGAACTAAAATAAATAATGACGAAATCAAAGGTAACTTAACCGTTTGGTTCAGTTGATGTCGCGTTTACTGTTACATTGCATAAATTGATATTTAAGTTTATTTTAGCAGGCACTGAAACAAAGCACTATTTTAAAGTGTTAAAAGCTTTAAAGTGTTAAAAAGTTACTTTTTTAACACTTTATGTAGTGTACTAGAATGAAGTACTTTAGCTTCATGTTAAATATCAAACTGAGACTTGTTATGAGTAAATGGTATGAAAAGGAGAAAGATTTCCCATACTTTTTACTTTTTAGTCACTTTCGCTAACCGGAAATGACTCAAATTTCAAATATTTAAGTGAAACCCTGTATGTTGTCATTTATGGATTCGTGAGACCATTATAAATGATAATGTGCGTTTTAAGAAGTTTTTAAGCCTACTTGATTATTTAAGGGCAATTTTTAATATCGCATCTAGTTGGCCATGATTCATGTACACACAATAATTAAAGGACCCCAGGTGATGTTAGAAAACAACAAGGTGGACGTAAAAACGTTTAAAAGTGTCAAATATTTATTAAATATTGTATAAAGAATCCAAAAATGTTAAAATAAACAATGTGTTTACATTAACATTTAAAATTTAAAATCAGGGCCATTTTCGGTTAAACCGGAGGTAACCCAATGTGAAATATGCAAATAATTTCCTTTCCCCATACCATTTACCCATACTATGTATCATTTTAATATGTCTTGCATTCTAGAAGTTCTGGTTTGTCTAATAGATTCGTTGGCACCGGTATACACACAAGCCATATTTTATACGTCATTTCTTCTATCTAAGTTGACCATGCGCTTATAACAGTAGGTTGGTTCGTTAATTTTTTTTATTTAGTTAAAACAATTGACCTAAAACAATAAATATAATGTTGCCAACTTTAGACTAGTCTGTAAGAAAAATATGAAACTAAAAACTATGATATATAATTTTTCCGATTACTTCATTTAAAATTTGCCATTTTATCGCATTTACTTAACTTTAATTTTAAAATTAAAAATATTTATAGGTTAGATGTAAAAAAACTGGGAATGACATTTTCAATTTAAATAAATAAAAACATACGGAGTATTTGAAGATTGTTTTCGGCTAAACTAGAAGCAACAGAAAACAACCGAATACGTTAATCCGTGTATATTTATGTAACATACCTAAGTATGAAATTATATTTTAACATATCAAAAAAGTCACAGAGATGAGCCACCGGCTAGGGACACCCGGTAAACCTTAAGCGCTAAGCTAAGTTGTAAAAGCGTTAAACTGTAAATTTAAATGATTTCTTTTAATAACCCCTCTTTATTGTCCTTTCTTTTTGTATGAAAACAAAATGTATGATATGCACATTTAACGAGGGCCGTCAACCAGTAACGACAAGCAACATGTCGTGCCTATTCTGCCGTCCAACCGAAAAACACCGTATGTGTATATTATAAGCCTATTCACATACTGTGTTTTTCGTTGGACGACACTTGTGCAGAAAATATCACATATTGGTAGATTATGGGGGATTTTGGCTGTTTTGGTACCGTTTGAAAAAATATCTGCACACCTATTTCGGATAACTAAATATTAACACCAACTTTGGCACCGTCTTTGGTTTGTCAAATGGTATACCTACCGTGATATAGCATGGTGTAGAATGGTATCGAGGGTAGCTCTTACCTCTTACCTCGCTTGAGACACCCACGGTACGTTAGTATTTAGGCTTTTAGCCTTCGTGGTTTGTCCAAAGATTTAAAAAAAAGCTAATATTTTAAAAGGCTTTATATAGAAAATGTATATGCGCAGTATTTACTCTATGTTGCATGTTGCATGTTGCGTGTTTATGGGATCGCTAAATCGCGACCCACCTGACGTAGTACAAATGATACATGTAAAAATACAAATGTCAGACCCGCTGACTTAATGCGTTTTGTTTGTTTTTTTTTATTATCGCGTTTTTTTATTTAATGCAACTATAATAAAATCATTAAAATGCAACGCGTTTAATTTAATTAACCAGAATTAACTACGATTTAATAATTGTTGGTGGTTAATTGTAAAGTTATTTAACATTTAATGACATGTGAGCTTATTTCCGTGTCCCATTTTAGCTAGTTTAAATCAATCTTGTAAGACAAGGCCCCCAGATAAGTTGTAAACTATGGGATCTTACTGGGATTAAATAAGCTTGGGAAGTTAAGGGCCGCTCTCTTGGAGGATGGTAAAATGTGTGTTGCATGTTATCCTTTTTTGAAGTAAAATATTTAGTTTTTTTATTACATTATTTAAAATATTTTACTTTTTAAAATATGTGCTATTGTAGCCTATTATTGCTTGTTTTTTTTTTTTGCTTTTTGATGAAAGAGTAATAAATTAAATTATTAAAGTCCTGATAAAGTTAACATGTAACGATCTAACCCAACTTACCTTAGTCCAAAAGTGTATGATTTATGAGAAACAGAGTGTCAAAAGTTTAATTTAGTTTTAGTTTTTATAAATGATTTTAGTAATATTTGGTGTTTGTTTATTGTAAATTTAAAAGGGCGCAACCTCCGGTATTTTGCACGCAGTTATAGATTTATATCTGCCATTTCATGAAAACAATTATTGTGTTGTCATACGAAAGTAAATAAATTTTAATTAAAAAAATAACAAAATATTTTAAACTAAAGACCTAAATTTTAGACACTCAACACTACTGCTTGAGCAAGCAGTTTTGGTACATCGGCAAGTAATAGAATAAGAAAACAAGCAGTATTAGTCACGCATGTATACATGCCGGGATTATGTTAGATTGTCTTTTTTCATCACATTGCCTATGTGATATGTTATTTAGCTTAACCTGTATACTGGTTTTGCATTTTTATAGTCTTACCTCCGTTTTCTCAGTGACATTTTTTTAATTTTAAAGTGTTTATATACAGGACTATAGATCGTTTTATTTTGACTATAGAAATTTGTAGTTACATTCTGTTCAGACCTTTTAGAGACACCCTGCATAATGATTGTGCTATCTCTTGACCTTCTAACCAGAACTAATTTTTTTAATTTAAATAAGTATATTTCAATAAAGTTGCGGTTTCACTTTTTTTCTTTAGTTATTTATATTAGCTCTGTTCGTAGAGAAATTACAAGCTAGTCAGCACCAATCGGGTATTATTATTAGGTACTCAGCTGACCAGTTGCCAACTGGTAACCAGACATATTTGTAAAATGTGATTGGCGCTGAATAGTTTGTGATTTCTCTTGAACAGACCTATTAATGTTGTATTTTTATATTCTTACCTCTGTTTTTCCAGTGACATTTTCTTTTTAGTTTTAAAATGTTTTGATATCTTGTGAATAGGCTTACCCGCACGTTAAGACAGATGCCGACAATGTTAACTACAAAATAATTTGTAGTAACATTTTGTACAAACCTTTTAGAGACACCCTGTATACCGATTGTGCTATCTCTTGACTTTCTTACCAGAACTAACTAAAAAGAAATTTTATTCAAGTATATTTTAATAATATTGTGTTTTCACGTTTTCTTTACTTCTGTATAAGTGGGACTTAATGTTTTATTTTTGTAGTCTTACCTCGAGTTTTTCCAGTGACATTTCATTTTTACTTTTAAAGTGTTTTGGTATCTTTTGAATAGGCGGTACTTTTAACTTTTGTTTATTATAATCATTTTTTTTATATAGGGCCTATTTTTACCCGACTTTAAAAAATGGGAGGTTTTCAATTCGCCTGTATGTTTTTTTTATGTGTTCTAGTAAAGGAAATGAAGCTTAAAAAAAGGTTAAACCTGGTAATTAGTTGGTTCTGCATGGATTGACTTAAAACTTTAACAAAAGAGTAAGGATATCATACATTTTTTCATAATTCTAATATTTTTCAAGTTATTTTTGCGATTGAAAAAACAAGTTTTCGACGAAAACATCAACGGTTTAATGGGTTTTTCGCGAATAACATCGGAAATTATACATTTAATCCAAAAAACTGTAAAAAGCAAATTTGTAAGTTTAAAAAAGACAAAAAGATTGTATTACTATAATTTTTCTACGACCCCTACGAACTGAGATACGATTTGTTAATTGTTAGCTTTTTTCGTCAAATGCAAAATTTGTGATCAAAAAATCAAATAACGGGAAAATGCTACATTTTTTAAGAAAAACTTATTTAAATTTTTTTTAAATGCGTAATCAGACTTAAGAAAAAGCACTAGCATGAAAATTAAATGAGGTATGATAAAAACAAGGTGAGTAACTAATTTTTACTACGAAAAAATCAATAAAAACAACTCCCTTTACTCTTTTACAACTCTCTTTATAAATGTATTGATAATACTGCCGTCCAAAGCTAAACCCCCGTATTTGAAAAAAAAACGAAAAATGAGATATTGTGTTCCAGTATATTAAAACATTCAAAAGTTTCATTTTTCCTATGTTATAACCTCGTATTTAGCGCAAAAACCCTAAAAATCGATACATTTTTAACTCGTATTTGCACAAAAGACACCAAATACTAAGGTAGATTCCCGTATTCTCGCTTCACTATCTGCTATACCCGTATTTGAAATCAAATACGTGCAATTCGCTTAGTAAAATTCAAATACGGGTTTAATGCGTAGCGACTGCACTATTAACGCGGGAAAATAATTACAAACACGTGTTTGTCTTTAGCTGACTTTTATCACTCCGTTGCAAGACGATAGACTGAGCAGAAGAACGTCGTGTCAAATCGCATTGTTTTGATAATTTTTTTAAAAGTAATATTTGATACAAATGGCGAAAAATGTGTTTGTTAGATTTAATTTGTAGTTTTTCACGTTGTGCGTAAAATTTCAATTGCATATTTAAAATGAATTC
Source organism: Listronotus bonariensis (assembly GCA_014170235.1). Taxonomy (NCBI): domain Eukaryota; kingdom Metazoa; phylum Arthropoda; class Insecta; order Coleoptera; family Curculionidae; genus Listronotus; species Listronotus bonariensis. Next base: position 170,685 of record JACEGR010000597.1, read on the forward strand.
GTCTGGAGTAAGGGGAAAAAAACTTCTAACTTTAGCGAGGCTAGAAAATGTCCCACTCTTTCGCGAAGATGAAAATAAAATTATTGGTGAAGTAAATAACCATCAGGATGGACAGTTTATTAGAATACCAAACAGTTCTGTTATACAGAATGGTGAAGTGCAATCTTCCGTTATGTCCAATGGTAAGTCAATGTGCAATATTTTATTTATTTATTTATTTATTTTATATTTTTTATATACAGGGTATGTCTATTTAGGATTGCGTTAGTTATAAAAAGTAGTTCAAGAATTATTTATTCATGAAAAATAGAATTACTAGAAAATAAAAAGTTATTATTGTCCTTAAAATTTTGTAGAGCCAAACGAAGAAATTCATGACTTATTTGAAGGAGGAATGGAAATACAAAATAATGGTAATGATAAACATTTAAAGGTAACCAGCAATCAAAAGTTACCAATATTTTTGGAAGATGATACATATGTTGGTGAAGTTGTGACTCATGATGGAGAATTTATTAACAATATAGAAAATTGTGTGTCAAGAAATGAAGAGTCTCTTATGAGTTTTACTGGTTAGTTAATGTTATTACACATGTAATTATAAGCTGCTGAGTCTGTTTGATCAGGCCATGAGTTTTTTAAAGAAATTTTAAATTACATAATAATAATAAATAAATATTATGATTATTATATAATTTATAGATATACTTTTGCATATTTATACTTCTTTTTATTTTGTAGATACAGACGAGGTGCAAGCCTCTAATTTATTGGAGGAAAACCGTACAACAAAACCTGAAAATACCAATAAGGACTTAGGGGAGCATTAGATGGACCTGAAGACCCAGAATCTGATGACTTGGGTAAGATTATGTTTTTTAATTTTTATAACAATTATATTATAAATATAGCAGCTTTATGAGGAGCCTAATGAGAAAATAATATTACAGATATAATATGGGAATGCCTTTCGTTATTAATTCTCTAAAAGAAAAATTTATCATATAACTCTCTTATAAAATATTTATTGTTTTTGCTAGAACATAAAATTTTTTCTTGTTTGTAGATTCCTTTGCGATTGTCAATACTCTAACTAAAAGGGTACAGAAAGGCAAAGAAAAAAATATAAATTAAATAAAAACGCTAGATTAGAAGTCAAAAAAGAAAAAAATAGGAGGATCCATAAAGTGGCAAGTAGTTGCCATCAAAATTGCAAATTTAAATGCATACCTGCTTTTTCAGAAGAACAGAGATTTAAGATAAATAACGAATTTTGGCAACTTAACTTAAAAGAACAAAAATCATTTGTAATGAACTCAACCGAATGTAAAACACCAAGGAGAAAAACTGAAGGCTCAAAAAAAAAATAAAACATTCACATATTATTTTAAAGATATGAGTGGCACTAAAAGACGCGTTTGCAAGATATTTTATTTAACTACATTAGGCTATAAAAAAACAAACGACTGGATAGTACAATCAGTATGGAACAGTACAAAAACAAAGTCTCAAATTCATCACGAAGATGATAAACGGGGTCGAAAGCCACCCCCGAATAAATTGTCAAATGCTCAAATTGAAAATCACATTGATTCATTTAATCCTTTAATTTCCCACTATAGACGAGAACATGCGCCAAATCGCTTGTATTTACCCAGCGATGTGACTGTTACTTTGATGTTTCAAGATTTTCAAAAAAAATTTCCCGAATTTATATGTTCATATGAAAAGTATAGGAAAGTTCTCAAGTCCAAGAATATATCTTTTGCCAAATTAGGTAATGAAGAGTGTGAACTGTGTGAATCGTTTCAACTACATAATCCTGAACATACGGCTGATTCTTTGAGTGACGACTGCGAAATCTGCTGCACTTGGAATGAACATATAAATAAGGCTAAAGATTCTCGACAGCGGTACTCATTAGATAAGGAAAAGATACATGATAAAGATACCATTTGCGTGTCAGTTGATCTTCAAAAAATCATCATGCTTCCACGATTAGAAATGTATAAAAGGGCTATTTTTACTCAAAGGCTTATCGCATATAATGAAAGTTTTGTACCTGTTGGCAAAATTTCTTCTGGAAGGCTTCCATTTGCTGCTCTATGGCATGAGGCGATAAGTGGCCGACATCAAGAAGACATAATTAGTACATTTAGAGCATTTTTATGCACCATAGAGATGTTAAACATTTCATTTTGTGGCTTGATAATTGTTCCAGTCAGAACAAAAATTGGGCATTATATTCCTTCTTGGTTCATATGGTAAATTCACATGGAATTTCTGCAGAAACGATCACCATAAAGTATTTTGAGGCCGGACATACCTTTATGTCCGCAGATTCCTTTCACCACCAGGTGGAAGAATCACTAAAACGAATTAAAAAGGTATACGACTTCGAGGATTTTGTACGTGCTGTTGAAATGTGCAATAAGAAAAGGGTGCATATTAAAAAAATGTGTCTCCAAGATTTTCAACTCTGGAAAAACTTATCGTCTCAAGCAAAAATTAAAAAGGAACTCCAAGGGTATATATTTCTAAACTAACTGAGGTTTTGGTAAAGCGAAACGAGTTTGAATTGTATTTTAAAGAAAACAGTATTGATGAAGAATGGAAAAAACTCGATTTTCTACAAAAAAAATATATACCGAACTTGCCAGATCCAGAAATTAAGCGAGAGCCAAACGGATTCGAACAATACAAAGTAGACAATATCTTAAAAACTCTTGGAGATATCATTCCCGATAATAGAAAACAATTTTGGATAGATCTACCAAAAAAATAATTTAATTCGATGTTTTTGAATTTACACTTTTATACCGTTCATAATTTTTTAGAAAGTTTTTGGTCAATAAAATTTGTTAACCTGTAAATGGCTTTTTTATTCTATTAGTTTTTATAATACTGGTTTTCACATAATCAAACATTGGTAATTAAAAAAATCTGGATAAATACGAGTTTCCTCATTTGTATTGTCCAAATTCTCCCAAGGATCTTCACCGTATTACTTCAATACGGGTATTTCCTTAAGTAAAAGTTCTACTTTCACTAAGGCAATTCCCCGTATCGGTTTTTATTTAATAAAAATCACCAAATAAACATATTTTACATTAAAAATTGATTTCCACGTCTTCTTTATATGATGTCATTAGATTTTGGATCATCTCAGAATATTATCTGAAGCTATATTACACATTTAACTTTAATTGCAATTTTACGCCATTTTAACTTTTTTCAAATACGGGGTTTAGCTTTGGACGGCTGGTTTTAAATGACTACATCTTGCCAAATATTTACTGTACAGAAAATTTTCGCACAAAAAAAATAGTCATTACGAAAGCTCCAACTTAAAGCTCTATATTTTTATCTTATCTCCAGTATTTTCAGAGTTATTTAGAGAAAAGGGGTGAAAAATATGAAATTGTAAAAAATTGTTATTCACTTTAAGCTTAAATTATCCTTAAATTAGACATTTAAAATTGGTCAAGCTTCTTGAACGTATACATAAGAGAAATTTAAAAGGTTAGGGTCAATTTTAATTAGAGGGCAGTTGGGAGGTTGTCTTTAATGATATTTTTCGTAGGAAAATTAGATAGTTACTAACCTAATTTTTATCATAAGTTAACTAAATTTTTATGCTAGAAACTTCTTTTAAAAATAAAGAAAAAAGGCCTAAAAATCCTCAACATGTGCAGCACTTTCCCGTTATTTAACTTTTTATCTATCAAATGTTACATTTAGGGAGAAACGCTAACCATTTATACGCCGTATCTTGGTTCCTATTGTAGGTAGAAAAATTTTATTATAACAATTTTGTTTCTCTTTTAAAATCTTACGATTTTGCTTTTTACTGTTCTTTTTTATATAAAATGCATAATTTTCGAGTTATTCGCGAAAACCCCATTAAAAACGTCGATTTTTTTGTCGAAAAGTTATTACTTTCAATCACAAATAACTTGAAAAAGTATTAGTTTTACCAAAAAATATAGAGTCAGTTTATTGCGTAGAATCACTTTTTCAATTGATTTCTGTTGTTAACATGTAATAAAAAATTTCCACCCTCACGGGTTATGGCGCTCTTTGGTTTGATATATGTAGGTTTTAATCCTTGGCCTTTTTCCTACCTTGTGTTAAAATTTCAAGTTAATCCATTCAAGACCAAGAAATTACCAGGTAAAATGCCTAATTTCCTGTTTTATATGTTACTTCGTAAATTGTGGACCGATTTTAGGAAATCTTTTTACATTTAAAAGAGTGCACTGTTGCGGTGGTCTCATTAAAATCAAGTAAGGATCACGAAGGAGAAAGGTACTAGATCTATTGTTTTCTCTCTGCCATACGTTGATTGTGCAGCAAAGCTACTCCTAGACTGGTATATGCTCAGATATCAGGGTGCATTCAGAATCGACAACCTTTGGGTAAAATTTACCCTTCTTACCGAACTGAAAAAGATACTTGTAGTCTTTTTTAGAGTATGTTTACCGATTTAATTGTAATACATACTACATTAGAAAGCAAAAATAGACAATTTAAAAAATAAAAATAATTTAACTTTTTACTAACTTTTATTAATTTTTTTGATTCGGTTTAATATTTTAAAAAAGGTGTTTATTTCCACATTGAATTTATTTCGTTTAAATGTCTTTTAAGTATAATTTTAATTTTTTAGAATTTCTAACCCATAATTAGGTTATCAAAAAAATTATCAAAATTTCTAGATCTATAAAATTATTTTACAAATTATCAAGGCCTTATCGCACAATTATAACAAAAGCAGAATGTATTCGCTATTCAAAAACAGACGCTCTAATAACCCCATCAGCTCCTCCCTTCCAGCTTTTGTGTTCCCTTTAACTATATTCATAACTTCTTGCGCCAGGGGTATAGAACTAACTTAGCTATAAGATTGTAAAATATGTTGCGCTACGTGCCCTACAATTTACATTACGAAGTCGGAAACATACATTTACGTTTGGATATTCCACTTAATATTTAATTTATTATATAAAAGGTACGAAGAAAGGAGGGCAAAATACATTTTCCAGACGTTTAATGGCCAAATTAGCCAACGAACAACTCTAGAAAAATGATGTATATTTAATGATATGGTTAACTTCTTGGAGATATTTATTTTAAAATTTATTTTTGGTTTTGTTTTAGGTTTAAAATTTTAACAATATTTTTTTATTATTATCGAAATATTAAAGTTTTTGGGAACTATGCAGGTGTCAAAAAATAGCATGTAAAAATAAAGTTTCTTAGCCAAAAATATTAAACATTTTTTTAAAAACAAGCCTATAATAGAATGCACTAAAAAGAAAAAAAAACTCCTATTATCAACATTTATCCTTATTGCACATTTCAATTGATTTAAAAGCTTGTCGCAAGATTTAATGGATTACAGATGATTTAAAATTTTAAAAACTACATCTATTTATTTAATTTATTTGTTTGTCTACACAGGAAAATCTTACGACAAGCTTTAAAATCATTTGCATTGTGTAATAAGGTTAACTGTGGACAGTAAAAGTTTAATTTTTTCTTTTAAGTGCATTTTATTAAAGGCTTTAAATTATGAAATCGTTTTCTAACGTTTAAATTATTTTTAACTTTTTAGATATCTCTGGACATATTTCTTAGTATGTTTATCTCATTCAACTCTCGCAAGTATTTTGCCGGTTTATTTCGATCAGTTAAGCTGTAATACGATTAGGTAAGGAGTTTAAAAACCATAGTTCACCAAAATTTTACAGATTCCAGCAACAAAGTTACACTCACTTTTGTATTCTTAGCAAGTCCTTTCTTTTGATACCAATATTGTAAGTAAGCATAAAAAACTTCAGTCTGCCATATTGGATTTAGAGTGATGTCACTTAATTTTCGTGTTACATTTGGAAATCCCTTTTATTTGATATCCATATTGTAAAAGTGCATTAAAAATGACTAGTCCGCAATCGTGAATGTGCCTCCATGTTGGATTTAGAATGAAATTATAGCTTATCATGCATTGTCATCCAAAGTAAACGTGTAACACAAAATTTCGGCTTAATCCGTTGAGAATATATCCTTTAAAATTGAGTTGGCAAGATAAAATAAACAGCTCTTCTTTAAATAAAATCAAAAATGGTGAGGGTTGTAGGGGACGCCATGTCCCAGATATGGGAACAATAGTCCAAAGGGGGTCGGATATGGGACACATACAAAGTGTATAAATTATAAGGAGAAAAATACTTTTTGGCTCGAAAGAGAAATCCAGCTGCCGTAGCTATAGATATAGATACAATATGTTTATGCCACTTAAGATTATTCTTAAATTTGACGCCCACAAAACTGAAGGTGTCTTTGCTCTGCAGTACTTGGCCGCTCATAAGTAAAGGATGAATATTTAATAACTTATTTATTTTTTTTTTTGATCAAAGTCTACTTGTAATATATTGTTATCAATATAATAATTTGTTGTAGCAGTGTAATAATAACAATACTAAGTTTAGGCTAAGTTTGCGACCCCTATACAAGCAATCTAGCATAATACCGCACTGCAGGGCAGCGGATCAAACTTGGTAAACCCATTTAATCCTAGAGTGATCCGGTTGTTTGCAACCCAACAGGAGGCCTTGTATTACACAATATATTTAAATTGGTTTATATAGGCCAAGAGTTTAAATACATACTTAAAATTTTCCGGGACCGTGCGTGATAATTATTGGGGTACCTAAGATGCGGTTTTCTTCTTATAACTTTTAATAATTTTTTTTCTCCCTTTAGTTAATCCTAAAAATATAATAAATCAAATCTTTTTATAATAATTATTAGATATAACCTTAATTTTCCACAAAAATTAAAATTTATTACTTGGGGTACCGCAGTTGCCCCGCCCGGCCTGCAATCCATTGAACTCCTACGCCTACGCCTCCCAGTCCTGTCTTTAGGCAGAAAAATAGGGAAAAAAAATATTTCTTAATTACCGTTAGTATTTACGTTGCTTTGCGGTAAGTATGTGTATTTCGGAGAAAACGCGCTCCATATTATTATACTTAATGCCTATATTAGACTTGCTAAGTCTCGTTACACATGAGACGTACAGACGCTCCTCGCCCTACGCACTACACCTTACGCCTTATGCATGGACAATAATAACCTTTCATATGCAGGCGCGTACGCGTTAGGTTACATACAACTAACAATTTTAGACGCCTTTAGTCATCTTTACTAAGAATCACACCAAATTTAACGTTGCCGTTAGTAGAAAAGTAAGCTGTTCTCCCGACCAATTAAATTAACGTCGTAATGATTGAAAAACTAACATTGCACCGGAAACGGTCATCCTACTAACGTTTATACGTCGTTTTCTAAACTATGATCTTTAGGGTACTTATTTTGGAAGAGAAGCTAACGACTCTTTAACGTTGCCTGAAAGCTACTTTCATAGTTGCATTTCATAATGTTGGCGATTAGTTGTAGCAACCTAGCAACGGTTGCGGACCATTTTAATCGTAGGATTAACCTTTACCTGATAGATGGCGTTAGCGTTGGTTTAATCTCAGTAAAAATTTGGTTGCAATCGCGACTACCGGCCTCTCATTAAAAAATGTGAAACTTGAAACAAAATCAAGGCAGCTATTTTGACTTTTTATTGTGGAACAAAAAGAAAAAACATAATTCTAATAATTTATCGATGTTTTCATAATTCTGTTGAAAGAAAAGGTTATTATAGATATAGCTATTATTTTAAAACATAATTTATTTCGATTTTTAATACTTATAATGATTTTCAAAAAATAAAAAAAGCTACATTATCTTATGTAAAAATTATACAAACAATTATAAAAGTATAATTGTACGGCGACTTATATATTTACTAGAAGTTGCCAAAATTATATTTTAGTAGACAAAAAGTACTTATTTTTATTAATACAGGTTTCTTGTAGATGGCTTTAGCCGAACAAGTTGCCTTCAGCAACGTTTTTACGTCGACTTACTTGCAGTAGTTACAATTTGCAACGTCCGGACCACTTAAAAATCATTCACCAAATTGGTGCAAAACCGAGTCGCTATGTCGGAAATGACAACGTAAGAACGCAACGTTGCGTTTTGTTTGGCGACGTTGCGCTGTCCAATAATTGTTAGTTGGGATTTTCAATGCAATTTTTTTGTCAAACTTAGGACGTATTGCGTTCGTACGTCTCATGTGTAACGGGTCCAAGAAGTTACCGGATTAAAAAAGTAACGACCGAAGTAAGACATGGATTTTTGCATAACTTGGTACAAGAACTTGCACTCCCAAACCTTCTAAACTCGAAACAGAAATTGTCACAAAACTGTAACAACTGCAATAGTCTTATTTTTTTCTAACAGCAATGACACAATTCCAGAAAACCCTGCTACAGGCACTCAACATTATAATCAATGATATAGATTTTGTGCCAGATCACGGGATAGAAAGACTAAAATAGCATTTAGTACATGCAAATAACTTATTTGCAACACGCATCGAGAAGAGAGTAAAAATTTTATGCCCTGACAGTAAAATAATAAATAACCGCAAATTATATTTAATGGTAAAGATTAAAAGCATGTTCATTTTTTAAATAATGGTAATAATTTATTTTAGGTACTTGTCCTTTATTGTATTACTTTTCAAACAATAATCAATAATTTACATAAATTTGTAAAGTATTTTAGTGGGGTACCATAGTTACCCTATACAGCCCGAAGAGTAAGTTTTTGTAGCACGGTTTCAAAAAGGTCGAATTATATTTAAATCATTTATTTTATCTTAGTAAAAATAAAACTAAATTTATTTTAGAATGTCTATTACAGAAGAGGTATGGATGTCACAAAATATTGTTAAAACAATTTAAAAGCAGATTCTACATCTAAAAATTTGAAAAGTAAGTTTTTATAAACAAGGATCTAAAAGCACTTCGTTTTTATTTTTAAAAAAGGTTTTATGGTTTTTGTGTTTAATACTTTATTTTTTATTTATCAAAAACCCGTTAAAATATACCAAAACTTACCCTAACCCATCAAAGCCTCGCGTTGCCATATGGCTACGTCAAAACTAATTATTTGCAAGCGTTTTAATTTTATTTGTTTTTACTAAAAATAATAAACAGCTTATGCTGATAATAAACTGTGTACCTTTTGATAATTAAGTCGGTCACTTTCAGTTTAGAAAACAATTTGGGTTTTGTGGATCATTTTATTAAATCTTGTTTCGATAAGTTACAAAATAATGAATGTTAAATTTAGGTAAAAGTTTAAAAAAACTAAAATTTAGTCTACTGAGTCTAAACTTTAGAATAGTTTAGTTACTAATATAAACTTTTATTAGCCTTTAAAACATAATAAAAGTAATATAAAACATAAACTTTCTTTTTATCCTAAAAGTCACTGTTGCCATATGTCAACGCCAGGACTTTCAACCACCACATTTAGATATATAGTAAGACCGCCCCAGGTCACATTTAAACTGGTCGCAGAAAAGCCATTTTCAGCATTTAAGGTCCTTACCTCCAAACGGGGCCCTTTCCATATATTATATAGTTGGCAACGAAAAACAACTTGTGCCTTTTTTTTACATACGCTCTTTTTAGGGGCCTCTAACTGGAGGCCCGGGGCGAACTGTCCCACCTCGCTACGCTAGTGAATTTGGCAAGCCAAAAGTGATTCAAATAAGGTATTTTTGGTATTTTTAATAATTAGAAAGTGAATATGAGTACTCATTTACGCACCACACTTTTCACAGGTAAATAGAGACATTTTATTCAGGGGCGTCACTAGATGTGTTTTTAATGTCTTTTACAGCTTACAATCATCGAATATTTATACTTGTTTAAGGTTACCCAGTTATCCATAGTGTAGAAATATATGAATTCGAGCTTTAGAATTGAAAAATAAAGTTTTACCTAAAAGGTTAAACATATGTGGGAAAGATTTTAGAGACACAATTAGAAGTGATGGCCATAGTCTCTTAAAGAAATGTGCAATTCCCGAAAAATTATAAGAATTGCAAACCTTTTGCTTTTACATTGAAAGCTATTTTGTACATTTTATGATAATATACTCTTATCAAGTGTCAGATTATTATAAACTTTTTTGTTGTACACTGTGTTTTTATTTAACTTTATCCGACTTCGATATCTTGTCACTGTTCAAAAATTAAGAGGATGGGAGCAATTTTAAAATCCTCATTGAACATAAATTCTTTTACAATTCCTTTTTTAGTTTATGGTTAATCCTACTTATTTCTTAAGTACATTACCCGAGTTGTAATCGAATTTGTGGAAGACATTATGGATGCGGTGTATACCTAATATCAAATGATATCAATAAAATTAATATCCTTAAGTTATATACAACAGAGTATAAGTAAATAATTAAATTGTAATAATATACAAAAAGAAATAAATATTATAACACAAAAGCCAAGTATAGGACCAAAATATGATTCAAACAAATGTGCTTTATCATTATAGCTACATAATAACATAAATCAGGTTTCTTTATATTTATGGATTTTGTGTTAAAATTTCCATGTAATTTTGTATAATTAATAAAATTTAAATATAAAAAAAGGTATTTAAAAAATATACGGTATTATATTTTTTACTATCAATAATAAAAAATCATTACTTATACGATTAAAGGCTGGTAATGCTACGCCTCTGGTGCGACCAAGGTCAAAAAGTAAGTTCGCCATCTTCGTTCAGCGTTCTCTTCACCCCCTTTGCCTATTAGGATTGTTGGCTTAATGTTTATCATAAAATTATGAATGAATCGCTTGGTCCATTTGTCGTTGGCATTTCTTGAGCAAACTTTGAAGTTGACAAAATAACTTTTGTTTCATAACTTTCCTAAAGTCAAAACTTTGTCCTTGGCAAAAAAGATTTAATTTGCAGTATTTTAGTTGTTTTCAAAGTTAGTATATATATTTTCTTTATACTTTTAATAATGGTGCTCCAAAACTTAAGCACTTCTGCAGAAAAAAAAATGAGGCGGTCCATGTCAAGTCTTATAACAATAAACTAAGGAGTTTTTCTATTGGCATTAGTAACTAAACAAAATCAGGAATTTTTCTATTGGCATTAGTAACTAAAAGTTAACAGTTTTTACTATTGCTGTGACTGCAGTTAAGCAGTCAAGTGAGGAAAAGGACACTTTCTGTACGTGTTGAAAAGACTATTTTTTATGAGCGTGAGGAAAAAATACAATCACAATTTTATTATTATTTTTTTTATTTTAACACAATGCTACCTGATACCCTACTTGTACTTATTATTATTGATGGTAAATGTACAATTTGTGGCATTTTATAGGTTAATAGCGGATTGAAGAAGTTTTTTTGCTGTGGAAATAATAGTGTTTGCGAAATGTGTTTTTTCCACTTCTTAGGTTGGTTTTGTGAAAGCAAAATTTTTTTGTAAACATGAAGTTTATGAAAATACTTTAATGCGACTCGCTAATGTATGGTTCAATATTTTTGTACGTTTTTGAACTAGTGCGGAAAAGTGAATTTTTCAGAACTAAAATTCGTTTAGAATAGTAAACTTTCTCGCACCCAAGTAGAAATAGTAATTTATGTAACAAGTGCAAAAAGTAATACTTTTTTCACGAATGGAAAGTTTGACAGCACGAGCCGTTAGGTGGGGCAATCCCATGAGTAAAAAGACACTTTATGCATGTGTTAAATAATATATTTTTTCCACGAGTCTGTAAAATTTTTTCCAAAATATTATTTTATACATGTTTTATTTATCTAAACCTATTAATTTTAATTTTTGCAGCAGAACCATTATATGGCAACAAAGAAATCATGGTCTCCTATATTGTTTAAGAGACAATTATCCACTTTGCATTTATTATTTAATTTTAAAAATTGTATGTAATTACTTTTTGTAGAAATAATACTAAAAATTTCTTTTTAATTTCTTAGTCATCCAAATTCATTATTATTATTTGCAATAATTTCTATTAAATTTATTTGCAAACTGTCAAATTTTAAAACTAGTGACACATGAACTAAAAGAAATAATGACCAAATCAAAGGTGACGTGACCGTTTTGTTCAGTTGATGTCGCGTTTACTGTTTACATTGCATAAATTGATATTTAAGTTTATTGAAGTAGGCATTAAAACAGAACACAAATTCAAAGTGTGAAAAAGCTTTGAAGTGTTAAAAAAGTTACTTTTTTCACCACTTTATGTAGTGTACTAGAAGGGAGTACTTTAACTTCATGTTAACGATTAAAAAAACACCATTTTTTTAACAGTCGTGAAAAAAGTATTTTTACCTACTTGCGTGCGAAAAAGTTTACTTTTCCGCAGGCATTTCAGTTCTAAAGTGTCACTTTTCTGCACTAGTGCAAAAAGTAAAAAAAATAAACCAAATATTAGTGAGTCGCAATAAAGGATTTTCATGCACTTTATATTTAAAAAAAGTCGCTTTGGTATGATATGATATTAGGTAGCATTGTGTTAAAATAAAAAAATATAAATAAAGTTTTGGTTTTTATGTTTTCCTTACCCTCGTAGAAAAACAGCGTACCAAACACGTGCCGATTTTAAAAACCCAAACGTAAGCTTTCGAGATGTTATGATGAGCCATATGCCCAAAGAACTTTACCTTTTATTAATGTATTTATATCAAGGCTCAAGAACCATTCACTTATATATATATTTTTTTCATAAATAAAAGGTAAATTTATTAGTATTTCTTTAAAAAATTAAAATGAATTATTTGGGGTATTTATTCATTTGTTTTAAATTAAAGTTTACTTTACTTCCATACTTTATTCATTATTCGTTGTTTCGATTTAAAACTCTTTAGAATTAAAGTTTACAGATTAATTCTAAAGCAGAGGTTGAAAAGTAATGAAACAAAATTGTTTTCTCGGTAAGCTGTTGTTTAGAGCGATCCTTCAGAAGATCAATTAAGATTTTACATTACAGGGTGGCCATTTGAAAACAAAACAGAGCTAATTTTGGGCACTCCAAGTCATATGAAAAAATGTTTAACCCTAAAATCAATTTACGTGTCTGAGGGTATTTTTAAAAATGACCTGGGATGCCTGAAATTAGCTCTGTTTTATTTTTAAATTGCCACCCTCCATATAACAGTAAACACATTTTACCAAGATATATTTTTGCCAAAATTATAGGTAAACTTTTTTAATTAAAAAATAAAAAAACAAACAATGCTTTTGTGACCTGTTATTATTTTATTTATAGCTTATTATTATTCTCTAAAAGATCCAACACGACATATCCCATGACTCCGATCCCATAGGGCGTCGTGCGGAAGGCCATCTATATCGAAGACCACTCCTCGCGTCCGCTCGGTCAGTGATCTTCGGCCAAATTCATTTGCCTCAGTAGACGAAGGGATCCAAGCAAAACAGATTTCTGCATCTTCATCACCAGTTGTTCGGGTGTATTTTGACATGCTGGAATGTACCTCATTTCCCTTAATATGTTATCCTTCAAGCCTTTCAAAACGCCAATTATCAGGACAACCAATCGCACGGTATACTCCGGGTAGAGCCTCCGAAGTTCGCCAAGAAGATCTTGATATTGGCTCGTTTCTCCCTTTCTTTTATATATTTTATAACGATGTCGGGTTTATTCGCTTGAATTTGATGCGTTGTTGGAAACGCGTAGTTCCAGTATATGCGACAGTTGTCATTTTCCACTAGTGCCTCAATGTCTCCAGGAGCAAATGGCGGTATTGCTGTTTCATCGATGCCGTAGTAATGCCTCAGGTGATAGTAAAGTACCCGAAAAGCGTCATTATGCCGATGGATGTAGCTATTGTCAGCATGCACTGGAAAATCTGACATTATATGCATAAGGGTTTCGGGTTGGTGTCGAAAGGCTCGACATGCGGTGTCAAGAACGTTGGAAAATTTGGTTCGGTACACCAATGTGTTTATCACTCCATCTTGGCATGCTAGGGAGAATCCTTCGGTCTCAGACTTAAGCTCGGCCGATTTTAAAAACCCAGCTTTCGAGACAGATCGAGTCTATTGATGTTTCTGTAAAAGACTTAGTGCTGCGGCTTATTGATGTGATCTTCTAAGAGCATCCGTTGTTCGGCTTTTATAACTGCAGCTGTTACAGCACTAGACTCCTGTCTTATAAGTAATTGGTCGTGATAGGAATCTATTTCAAATCTGAGACCGAATTTCTCTGCGGCTCTCTTGGCTGCCTTGAATAAAAATGCTCCAACATTGGCCATATCATGTTCTTTTACTTACTGCATCAGTGGATCCGTGCTTTTGGCAACCTGACAAGCAATACTCAAAACCAAACGATCATGCATACACTCCAAGCTTAAAAGGCCGCGACCTCTCTGATGGCGTGAGAGGTAAATGCGGGAGACTGATGAGCGGGGATGGATGCTGGGGTGAAGATGTATCATTTTTCGTGTACTAACGTCCAGTTTGCGCAACTCTTATCGCGCCCACTTAACTACTCCAAACGAATAAAGCAATACAGGAACTACTAGCATGTTAGTTGCAGCAACCTTATTCATTCCAGATAGTTCGGACTTCCATATTTTCCTTAAGCGTTGCCTGTAATTGCTTCTTAGCTCGGTCTTTACAGCTTTAACATCCTGAGTACGATTTTGGTCGTTGCAGCAAGTTGATCAGCCTCTAAATCGTTACCATATCGGCCCTTCACCAGCCTAAGTTTTGCACATTTGTCAAGTTCGAACTCCATGCCAACATCTTTGGTATATTCGTGAACCACTTTAAGAGACTGTTGTAGATCTCGCTCACGAGTTGCATAGAGTTTCAGGTCATCCATATAAAACAGATGGGTTACCTTACGCTCCCTTCTTCCATGTGGTCCACAGCAATACTCCCGAGTCTTCCGAAGAGACACGGATACGGGAAGCAGCGATATACAGAATAATAGAGGACTTAGTGAGTCACCCTAAAATACGCCCCGTTTAACTGTAATGGGATCAGTAATGATTTTTTGTGCTCCAGATGTTATGGAGAATTTAGATTTCCAGAGCGGCATCAGCCATTTGATGCAACGAATTAGGTTAGGAGGAACCTTGAGATCTTTAAGCAGATACAATATTAATTCATACTATGTGGTGTCAAAAGCTTTTTTGTTATCAATCCATGCCATACTCAGGTTGCGTTTGTATTGGATTGAGTCTTGTGTGATGCATCTATCGATTAAGAGATTTTCCTTGCAACCACTGATTCCTCTTTTTCCTCCTCGCTGCTCCCCTATAACGGAGAGAATAGGATCTTGCACTATTCTTGAATACAAAATTCTAGTAAAAGCCTTGTAGCTGGTATTGAGGCAGGTGATCGGTCTGTAGTACTTTGGCTGTGTTAGATCTCCCTTTTTGGTATTAATATAGTCCGGCCTTCTACAAACCATTCAGAGATTGGTGTGTCTCCATTAAGCCACGAATCAAAGATTCTGGTCAAATGCGGATGGGTACTGGGGAATTTCTTCCACCAGAAGTTATTAATGCCATCCGGACCCGGTGCAGAATAATTCCTTGCACCATCTAGGGCTCTTTTCACCTCCTCCGTCGTGATTGGTGGACTTTCGTGCTGGTTAAGTTCCTTGTCGGCACAATAGTCACTAAAGTTGTTTAAAGCAGGAGTGTCCCGTCGTAACGGCTTCGAGTCCTCGTAGACATCCTTCCAGAACTGTTGCACAACATTTGCTTGTGGCGGATTTTCAACCGTTGGTGCTGGGCCTGCGAGAAAGCTAGATTGTTTAGTCACAAATTTATTTGTATTTCTTAGCCCTCTAGCCTTTTTCTTTAAGCTGTTGTTAATAACATCCAATGATCGTATGCGGTCTAGGCAACGCTGTTTGATGACCTGAAGCGTGATTCTGTTAAGTGTATGGTGGTGTTGGCGTAGCCTTAAAGCTATTTTTCTGATCTTTGCCCTAAAAGGTCTGTTGGTTAATATATAATCCAATACACTTTGAATACGCGATGCCTCTTGCCGCGTTAGATCTATTTTTTGGCAATTTTCTTAATTCTGCCTTTGGTCTTCCGAAGTGCCTGGTGAAAGCTATCTGCGCGGTTGTTAGGAACAAGTTGTTTCGCAGCTTCATAAACAGCGTTGTTAAGTGCCAAAATATCCGTTTTTTCTAAAAGTAAGTCCGGAAGAGCGTTGTTTGCTTGTGCAATATCTTGGGATTTTATTTGAAAATTGATGTTGATGTTAGTAAGCCTCTCTGTTAATTCGTTGCTGTCGTTCTCGAGGGCAATCTCAATTACCATATTTTCCGCAGGCTGGTTTTGTTCCAGATCCTGATTATCCAGGTCCTGAGGTGGCTCCTGTTGTCTTGGTGTTCTGACATATCCAGATCGGTTAAAATAGGCTACATAGTCTCTCAAACGTTGTTGGGAGAGATGACTTAGTTCTGGGCGTTTAGCACACCATGTGGCGTGCATCCGTGCCATGTAGCCCCTAATGGTGGGTTGGCTCAGGAAATATTCATCCATCCAGATTTTCCCTAAGTTCGTCCGTCCACGTGAGGTGTCCATGTCCATTGTCAAGGTCGTTTAAGGGCGTCCGTCCAGTTGCTCCTTCAACCTGCCCTGCACCCCTATCCGAACGGGGTGGATTGTTGGGAGCTTGCTCATCATTGTTGATAGGGACAATGCGAGATATCCGCGACTCTGCGGGATGTCACTTCACAGAGCCGCGGCGGTTACCGGTATTACATAGGCTACCGGACCGATTCAAGGCCTCTCGTAGGTTGCTGTTGGTACCCGCAACCCCTTCAAGCTCGCTGGCAGTACCGTCTTGCTTGGATTGTTCGTGTTCGGTAGCACCAAAAACAATACCAGGCATTGTCCTGATGGCCAGACAATATTATTAATATTAATATTATTATTATTTTATGAAAAAACTGCGTGATTAAGAAGATTTATTAAACATTGTTATGAGGTTTATTGATTAAAATCCCTCTAATTTAAATAAAAAGGCAGGATACCATTTTTTATTTTCTATGTTAGAGACTATTCTGGATTCTTCGACCAATAACACAACTTGTTTGGGGGTGATTTTTTCTAGAAAACTACAAAAATTATTTTAAAAACTAAAAACTTTTAAAGAGATAATTTGATCGGTGGATTGTTCAAAGAAGGCCAACAAAATGGCCATCCAGGTCTTCGGACCTAAGGCAAGTAAATTTATTTGTATGTGGTGGCGGAAATCAAAAATGCAATATCGAAGCCAAACATCGATGTTTATCATCGATGTAGAACATCGATAGTGACATCATAGGCTCACCATCGATGGCAGCGATATATCGAACAAGTTACATCGATGTTTTTTAAACATTGTTTTTTAAACACTGTTTAATAAAAATATTTTTGTTACTTGGTTGATGTATCTTTTCGATCAATAGTCAGCTTTCGATGTTACCATCGATGTTCAACATCGATGTCGCATCTCTAAAATACATGCCACGCCACTAAGTATAGTAGAGTTAGAAAGCAAGTATGTAAGAAAATATATCGGAAAAAACTTTATCAAAAACTATTTCTTTTAATACTCGCTTTCCTTCCTCATTTAAATTTTTGACGTTTTTGTTCATGGGAGAAAGGGATAAGTCTGAACGAGTAACACGTTTTGATAAAAATGTGTCTTCTTAAAAATAAATATTAACTTGTTTTATACAGAACATCAAAATTGTACTTTGTGCCTCGTTTTAAATTGGAATATTCTGTAAATTAAATCAAAAGCTTTTTAACAAATCAAATACTACAAAAAAGTATTTAAAAACAAAACATTTAATAAATCTTGCAAACTTTTATATTTAGAAATTTCTATTTTCCGATTAAGCCAACTAATCGGAAAGCTTTGCTTCTAAACTTTAAACCAAAAGTTAGACGGAGACTGCGAAGTAATCAAATAAAATTGTTTTCTTCGTTGTCTGTTTCTTAAGTCGATCTTTTGAAAAAGCAATAAATATTTTGGAGAGTTTTACACCAAAATAAATTTAATGGCCTTGCTACTTAATTAGTTATTTTTATTGTTTGTTTTATTTTTATTTAATTAATACTTTTTCCCTTATTGTACTACCAATTATATAACAATAGCGATAAATATTAAATTAAATAATAATAAAGTTAAAACCAACACTTTTTACTAAATTGGGTGTTTTTAATTTTTTTTTTGTTTTTTTTAACCGTTTTTTTTCTACGATTACAAGCGTTTCTGTGACTTTTGCTGTTTTAAGAGTTCTTAAGCTTTCTTTACATTTAAGAAAAGAAAGAAAATAATTTCCTACTGTCGTGATAATATACGAAAAAAAAGAGATCTCCCGTTCTCGACAGTTAAGAGAAGAACTCCTGCTTTTCATGTCATTCACCGGGACCCTCTCCAGTGATCGTTTGGCCAGCGTATCTTATAAGAAGAACTTAGTTGTTCGACGGTAAGATATAATCCGACCGTTGATACCATGCTTAAAATCGTCATCGAGTTTTACCGGAAATCGGCAAAAAGAATTAAAAAAAAATCCCACTGTCGCGTCGTAATAAAATAGGAAAAAAGAAATCTCCGCCTACCTCAAAGGACGGATCTGTACAGCCAGTTTGATAAGTCCTATGATGTAGGCGAAACGCGTCACTGGAAAGGGGTTTTGAATGTTAATCAGGTTTTTACTAAATATTTTTCCTTAAATTACTAAATCCACATATAGAAAAAAAAACAGCATATTTTTAAAATTGAGAAATAACACAGAAATAAAAATAAAAATAACTTATAAAGTAAATCGAAATAAGTTGGTTTTATTACCAAAAAGGTCAAAAAGGTTTTCAAGGGCCAACAGCCCCTAGGTGGAGGATTTTTCCGAGAATTTGGCTTTATATTTTCACGAAGGGGATCTACTACTTTAAGGAAATAAACATAAAATTATAAATATTTTAAACTAATTGACCTGGATATTAGACTGGGCAAAAGCATTTTTCTTCTAACGGTACTGTAAAAATATTGTTGATGACGACGAAAAAATTTCGTGAATTTTTAGCCCTTAATAGTACCATTAGAAGGTGTATCATTAAAATTATTGATTTTTTAACAATTGTTGCATTTTCTATACAAAATCTCGAAATAAATCAATTTTAAACCTTTAACCAATTCACATTCTTAAAGGAATGTAAATAATCTACAAAAAGCTTCTCTAGTAAATTTTCGTAGAACGAGCCGTTTTCTTGTAATCGCACCTTAAACATTAAATACTTTTTTTTAATTTTGTTACTTAGATTCTGTTTATTTAAGGTAATAGTTCGATATAGCGGTTTTCGCTATTATAAGAGATTTTGAAAAATTCTTTTTTAGGGCGTTTCTATAGGTCGATTATGACACAAATCTGTGTGCGCGTTTTCCAAAATCAATTTTTATAATTTATTATTAATAAAAACATATTATGGGACGGTGGAGTGAACAGGGGTGCTGGGTGGGGACGAAACAGTAGAAATCCTACATTAAACGCCCAAAAACAGTATTTCACAGTACACACCGCACTTCCTGTTTACAAAAATGTCCAAAAATTGTTTAAAAAATTAAAAATAAATAATAGTACAACAATCCCGCCATGGCTGTCACTGCATAAAAAGAAGAGTTTGCAATAGAACTGTAAATGTCTTGCGATGTTGCCAAATAAAGTGAGAAAGTGTCAATAGCTTAAAAAAAGGAAGATACAGGACAAAATTCATATGAAAAATTAAGTTATTCCTTCTTCCTTTTATAATTTGTATAGAAAAAAGGAAAATACCTAAACATAAAGAAGGAGGCATTTCTACAAAAAATACCATTGTTTCTTATGGAAATGGTGGATAATCCCCGATATAGGCTTGGTGTTAATTCTTCATAAGAAGTTGAACGCTGCTTCTATTAAGACCGTCATTTTCATAATGACGAACTTCATGTTATCAGCTAATCTAAATGAATTTTCCTATGTGTGGGATAGTTTTTCGAAAAATTTAATACGTTTCAAAATTAATTTACATTTTTCATGTGCCCCGAGTGCAGTATATTAATGTTTTCTTGTGTTTGACGTTGGATTTATACTGTTTTGTCCCCACCCAGCACGTAAATATATTTTTATGAATAATAAATTATAGAAATGGATTTTGGAAAACACGCACACAGATTTGTGTCATAATCGAGCTATAGAAACGCCCTGAAAAAGAATTTTTCGAAAATCTCTTATAATAGCGAAAACCGCTATATCAAACTATTACCTTTTTTAACTATAAATAAATTTTTATTTTAATTTCACATTTATTAACTTTGAGAATTTATTTAAAAATGTTGAGTGACCTTTTTTGTAGAGCATAAGATGTTCTTTAAAAAATATATCTGTTTTATAAAGATATTGATATTTATGGTTGTTTAAAAAATCCAGAATCTAAGTGACAAAATTAAGAGTAACTGATTTCAAAATTTTATATAAAAATGCAACAATTGTTGAAAAATAAATTAATGGTATTTTAAAGGGCTAAAAATTTAAGGATATTTTTTCGTCTTTATGAACAATATTTTTACAGTACCGTTAGATTTTTTTAGACCCAGTCTACTGTATATAAATGTAGAAAAATATGTAGCATTTAAAATTGATTGAATGAGCCTCTGACCGCACAGAGCTGGGTTCGATTCTCGGTATCATACATCGAAATTTTTTATCGCTCGTCACCTCACAGATGGCAATGGTAAACCACTGTGTAGTATTCTGCCTAGTAACATCCTTTCACGTTATGCTTGGAAAGCCACGTAAAGCCGGTGGTCCTACATATCTGTGTAAAAACAGTTTGGTACGCGCCACAGATATGTGCGAGAGGGCGCCTACGCTCTGAATACAGAGCATAGCACTACAAGAAATGAGGATTAACTAAGGAAAGCTTCGTATTGTGTCAAAGTTTACTAAATAATTGAGGGAGCACAAACTGTAAACTAGATTTTGTTTCTATTTTTAAAGCCACCTGTTTGTTATATTATAGTATGTTATTGGAAGAGCACGGAATGTTCCTCAAATTAGTATTTTGTGCGAGTTGCAGTCTATATTCCTTATACGACTATTGATATATTACTAGAAAACATTTTAAAATATGTTTCTTTTGGATTTACATCATTACAAAAAATAAATTTAACATAAGCGACATTATAACCTACTGCATTTATTTTTTATTTTTATCAAATGTGATTAATTTTGATATTAGTTGATTTTACGTACCTATAAGATATTTTTCTACATTTATGTGACAAAAAACTAGTGACCTAAGTAAGGAGTCATATTTAGAAAGCGTGGTTTTAAAAACATATACAAATTATCTTATTTATGCACATTTAAAGCACCTTATGACGGCCGTGGGTAATGTATATGGATAGTGAGCGTGGGTAATGGCCATGTGTAATGAGCCATATTACCTGTTTAAAATCACAATATTAATGTAAACACTTTTAAACAGTGGCGGAAAAAAAGGATTTTATTTATTTTAGAATCGTATAGAAATATTTTTCTCACAAAAGAGTTTCTACCATTTTATAAATTATTTAAATGAACTGCAAAATCTTTCCTTTAATTCTTTAAAGGGTCGGCTTAAAGAATAGACAACTGGGAAAACAATTTTGTTAGTTTACTTTCCGCCATTCACTTAAAATTTAAGCCGTTGGTTTAAAAGTTAGTAAAGTTGAAATGACGATTAACCGGGCTGGTAAGGAAATGAAATACACTTTAAAAGTAAAATAAATAAATGCAGATTTAAAAAAAGTTTTTATATTTCTATTTTAGTGAATTTAAAATATTATTTTTAAAATTTTAAATATCATAGGGTAATTTTGGTTTGTTTTAATACTTGTTTTTAGACTGCATAAAATGTTGTGCCAGCTCTATAATAGGCTATTGATTCTGTACTTTTAACTACAACGGTAAAAGTCCTACCATTTAAAGGGGTGCATTTTTGAGAACGGGGTAAAAATAGCCCTTTTTAGTTTGTTGACGGACGAAAATAAAATTTTCCATCGAATAGCTCTTACCGAATTAAAAAAGTTATTTCTGACAAAAATATGCTCAAAAAACAAAGCAAAAAAAACACGAAAGAACGCGTTCTTTATATTTTTTTGTATTTTGCCCTATAACTTTTTTCAATGGGGATTAAGGTATAGGCATTGGTTTATAAAAAATAAACCTTTGTCCTTTTTTTTACAAAATTACGCTAGGTAGAAGTCTTCAGAGTTTATAGTATTCGAGAAACGATTTTTTAAAGTTTGCCACTCACATTATTTTTCGGCAACTTTATCTATTTTTTCGCAAACAGTGTTCTGTAATTATTTTCTACGCAGTTTTAGGTATAGTCAATAGGTATTCATTTAAAAAGAAAACAATTATCATTAAAATGATTTATTGTAAGAGGCTTAATGACTATTTATAAGTAAGGTATGGTTTTTTAAACCTTTCTACCTTTAACGATTTTTTCTAACCTTTACCTTTATCTTTTTAATAACCCGTTATAATTTTTTTCCCTACATTCAGGTATATGTGATGTAAAAAATAAAAAAGGAAGCCCATTTTCTTATCCATAGAATGGTTTATTGTAAAAAGGCTGAGGTTAATTCTAAACAAAATATGGTGAGTCAAAGTATCATACTGCAACGATTTTTGATATTTTTTACGTACATTTTCCTAATTTCTTGTTATTACTTTTTCCTTTGTGCATTTGGAAATATATGTTGCTAAATAAAAATAAAAACCCTTTTGTTTACCTACTTTAGTCACAATTAAAAAAAAAATTGAATTTCAACATCTATTTCTTTTCAGCTTTACTATCATCTTCTAAAATCTCAGTTTTATCAGAGTTCTAGCAATTGGTACCTAAGCACTCATTGCAGAACATGGATTAATTAATACCTAACTTTCTGCAACCACAGTTTCTTGTACATCCTTTTGTACATTAAAAGGCTATTTTTTGATACAAAACTTGAAGAACCATATCTTATTTACTTAGAGCCTCTTAAAATAGACCGTTTTAAAGGACATAGTTTTCTCTTTTAACTGAATATCCCATTGCCTATACCTAAAACTGCGTAGAAAATGGTTACAGAACATTGTTTGCGAAAAAATTGGCAAAATTGTCCAAAAATGATGTGAGTGGCAAACTTTAAAAAATCGTTTCTCAAATACTATGAACTCTAAAGACTTCTACTTAGCGTTATTTTAAAAGAAAAGATGGAGGTTCTTTTTCCTTGGACCAATGCTTATACCTAAACTTCTATAGAAAAAGTTATAGGGCAAAATACAAAAAATAAAATAAAACGTGTATTTTGTGTTTTTTTGCTTCGGTTTTTGAGCATATTTTTGTCAAAAATATATTTTTTCAATTCTACAAGAATTATTTAATACAGAATTAAATTTCCTACAACTTTTTATTTACTACGACCTGGAAAAAGTGCGAGGTTTTCGGTCTAACCTCAAAAAACTGAAAAGTGACTCACGCAATGACCTTGGACTCATTAAGAAACTTTTTTACCCTATGAATTTTTTTTGTTAAAGTTACCAGTTTTAGATTTAAAAAATAAAATGTAAAACATAACGTGCCGGCAAGGGCAAATTTATTTGATAAAAATATTCTTTATATCTGTTGTCACCTATTGGGAAATTTGTCTTTATTTGACATTACGTGAAAGTTTAATTATAATACTTATTTTGTTTTTAGGCAAAAAAATAAAGACTTTTTTGGTAATTTTTTTTCCGGTATCTCCCTTATGGTTGACTTTTGACCATGTTTATAAAGCAAACTACCCTTTAACAAGGAATCACCTTCTAAAATTTTTCGCACTTGTTTAGAATTACCCTGTATTTCCAAAAAATTGTATGTAAAGCTGGCATAACTCATTTGTAAATTAACTGATCTTACTCTTACTCGACTTTTGGTTTCTTTTTTGTTGCTGACACTTTATACTGTTACAAAGAATTTCGTAAGCGGCAACACATTTTTAGATTAAATTTTACCGGGAAAATTGGATGTTAAGTTGAACCAGAAGTGGCCGATTTCAATTTTTTTCCGGGCTTTTTGTTGCCAACTCTATACACATAGATAAAAAATTTCGTGAGCAGCAACCGATTTTTAACATAAATTATAACCGGAAAAATAAATTACAACCGGAAAAATTGAGCGTATAGCGAACTTGACCGATTTGTAGGTTAGCAGATATTCAGTTTTTCACTTTAGGTTTCTATTTTGTTGCTGACTCTACATATTCAGATAGACAATTTCGCGGGCAGCAACAAATTTTTGACTTATATTATATCCGAAAAAAATTGGGTGTAAAGCTGGCGTGACGTAAGTTAATCAATACCTAGATTTTCCTGAATTATTGTTTCTATTTGTTGCTGACTTTTTATACTGAAGCAAGCAATTTCGTGAACAGCAACAAATTTCTAGTATTGTATTTTACCTGGAAAAATCGAGTGTAAAGTTTGTAAGTTAACCAATCTTAAATCTTTTTTGACTTCTAGTTCCTTCTTTTTTGCTAGTTGTAATTTTGTCAAAATGAAAAAAGAAAAAATCATATCCCATTTTTTTATGTCACAACAAATTAGCAACCAATCGACTCACTTTTTTTAATGTGTTACACCCTTTTAGCATATACTTATGCTAACTTCACCAAAAGCAGGAAACATTAATGATTTCTTACGACTGGATTGAGCCACAAAATCGTTTATTTGGCAACTAATTAGCAACTAAAAAGCAACAAGTTTGGGGGATTTTCTATTGCCAGTTTTCCAGATGTTAATATGATCTTAAATTAATACGTTAGAATTGGTTTATTTGCTTTAATTTTTTTAATTCATCACACCTGAATTAAATAAGCAGACAATTTTTAACGGAGTGTTTGAGATTAAGGCATATTGCCTGTTAAATAAAGCACTTTAATACAAAAGTTTAAAATGTTTAACGTCAGATGTTAGCGAAAATTAGTATAATAATAATTAAATATTTTTAAAATCAGTGGAAAAAAATAATAAAAATACGTTGTGTATGGGTCTAGGGTTTCTTCTAAATGATAGCGGGAATCGTTTCTTTAAACAGGTTTATTTAGAATGCAAAAATGGGGTATTCACAAAAGGTTCTGTGTAATTCTAGGATTATACGAAAACTTAACAAATTTGCGGAATCGTCTTAATCACAACGTCGTTCTTTCTTTATCTTTTGCCCAACTTGGCCGTCTTTCGTCTTCCGTCGTTTTTTGGGTAAGATTATCGTCGTTAGCACCCAAAATTGTAATCGGTGGTTTTTCGTCTTACGTCAGCTTTCAAAACTCAACAACCACTGATCTCGCGATCCGTCTTTTTCTCCGCTCTCCCTCAAACGCCCTCTCGCGATAACCCTGAGGCATTACACATAGCCGTAGTTAGCGGGGAATGAATAAATATAATAAAATAAAATAAATTTATCGTTTTTTTTTTTAAATAATTAACATAACTAAATATTTTTGCACTTCCTACACTCGGCCATCCTGATTATGAATCCGACTCGGATTCGCTATTATGTTCGACCCATGGTTTTAAGTATTCCGAACACGTAGAAGTCCGCATTGGACCATCATGATATCCTACCCTTATTACATCATATCTTTCATTTCCTTTGACTTTAACAATTTCGTATGGTCCTAGGTATTTTTTTCTTAATTTTAATCCTGGGCCATACTGAGTCCTTTTAATGGCGACAAGATCTCCTTCCTTGTATTGCCTAGCTTTTCTCCTTCTTAGGTTATATTGGTGTCTATTTTCGTCCTGTATTTTTAATATCTGCTTTTTACTTTCTTCTCTTATTCTCTCTCTATTGTCATTAAATTCTGCTATCACTTCTTTATCTAGTAATTCTTTGATCAAGACATCTTCCTTATTTCTCATTTTTGTACCTAATAGGATTTCAAATGGACTAGTATCAATGCTCCTTTGTATGGTACAATTCAAAGCTCTTTGGACCTTGTCAATAAACTTAAACCACTTCTCCGGATTATCAAGGCTGAGCTTAGTAATTACTGGAATTATGATACGGTTAATCCTCTCTACTTGTCCATTACTTCTCGGAACTCCCGTGGTTATAAGAATATGTTTTATATTTTCATCTGAGCAATAATTTTCAAATTCTTCTGCAGTGAAAGCGGTTCCTCGATCACTAATAATCCTGGCAGGATTACCAAAAATTTTTGTTGTTTTTCAGACAATCCACCGTTTCCTTAGCTGTTGTAGATTTTGTAGCATAAAGCCACGTGAACTTGGAAAAATCATCAATCACTACCAGTATATGTTTATAATTCTTGTTGGTACTAGGTAAGGGTCCTAGATGGTCAATATGATAAGTATGTAAAGGACCTTCCATTTTCGATATTGGGTGTAAAAAGCCTTCTTTTTTACCCTCTTTTTTATTTCCCAAAATACATGGAACACAATTTCTTACGCAGTTTTGTATTTTCTCTTTTAATTTTGGTATATAAAATTCCCTCTTAACAACCTCTTCAGTTTTGGCTATCGCAAAATGTCCAATTTCATGATTTCTCTTAATTATCTCCATGTGCATTGCTTTTGGAACTACTACCAATTCTTTTCCAGATTCATACTTGTATAGTATATTATTTTTTAGAAAATAGTCTTCATAACTTTCCTGTGTCTCTAAAATTTTCTTGATAGCTTGCACATATTCATCTGAGTCTTGAGCTAATTTAATACGATTAACAAGTCCATTTTCAGTGGTAATAATTTCATTTATCGGCATTACATTTATGGGATACCTGCTGAGTGCATCCACATGTGACATCTGCGTACCTTTTCTGTGTACTATTTCGTACTGATACTCTTGTAAAAGTAAAGCCCATCTAGCCACTCTTGTGGTAAGATCTTTTTATCCATGGTTCGCTGAAACGCCGAACAATCCGTCACAATTCGAAATGGGAAACCAAGTAAGTATATTCGAAATTTTTTAACAGCTTGAATAACAGCGAGTACTTCAAGTTCGTAACTGCTGTATTGTTCCTCCGCCGGAGTAGTTTTTCTGCTCATATAATATATGGGATGAAATTTGTGATCGACATCTGATTTTTGCATCAGACAAGCTCCATATCCCAGCTTGCTTGCGTCTGTGTGAAGTTCTGTCTCGCTTCCCTGCTTATATAGGCTTAATACTGGCTCTTTTGTTAAAAGTTCTTTCAACTTCAAAAAAGCAATTTCTTCCTTTTCTCCGAACTGAAATATTCTATCTTTCTTCAACAGGTCACTTAGCGGCCTAGCTAGTATTGCATATGAAGCAATGAATTTTCGGAAATAACCCGTCAGTCCTAAAAAGATTGTATCTGTTTAACAGTAGTCGGTTTAGGAAATCTGCTTATGGCCATTGTTTTCTCTTCCGAAGGCTGTACTTTTCCATTTTCAATAATAAATCCTAGGAACTGAACTCTTGTTTTTAGAATTTGACACTTTTCTTTTTTAAGTTCGAGCCCATAATCTCTTGCTACTTCTAATACCAATTTTAGACGTTCAATTCCTTGTTCTTCATTTTTACTAAGAATTATAAGATCATCCATGTAATACATAACTACATTTTGTGCAGTCAAATCTCGAAAGATATGTCCTATGTATCTTTGAAAAACTGCAGGGCTATTACAGAGCCCAAATGGGCACCTTAAAAATTCGTACTGCCCATTATGCGTCACAAATGATGTATACTTAATGCTTTCCTCTGCTACAGGTACATGAAAAAAACCATTTCTTAAATCAAGAGTACTGAAGTAGTTAGCATCTTGTAAACGATCTAAAACATCTTCTATTAAAGGTAACGGAAACCGATCTTTGACAATTTTTTTGTTAATTTTACGGTAATCACAACAAATTCTAGTTCGGCCATCTTTTTGCTGACCAGAACAATCGGGCTAGCAAAATCTGAAAAACTGGGCCTTATAATACCCTCCTCTAACCATTCACTTATCTGTTTTTCAACTATTTCCTTCTCTGGAATAGCTAATCTTCGAGGACTCTGGAAAATTGGTTCCTCACTTTTCAATACAATATTCATCTTAATATCCGGTGTTTTACGTCTATCAGGTTTATAGTTTCCTATTAGTTCTTGCACTTTTCTTCTATTTTCTAGATCTTTAATATGTCCCAAATCTACCTCTTCACTTTCCTGATGTTCATGTAAGGTAATGTGCATGAGAAAGTTATCTGCCTCTTTTTTACATAGCACAATTCCATCACTCCTTATACTTATGTCAGCGTAAGATAAAAGATTATTTCCTACGATTGCTTTAAAACTTGATGCATCCAAGGGAATCACATAGAACTTCAAGCTAACTTCTATATCATTCACAAATACTTTTTGACAAAATGATCCTAAAGTTTTAACTTCATTAGATCCAATTCCTCTTATAGAAATTGAATCACTTTCTACTTTAATGTCTGGCAGGTAATCCTCAACTACATCCACCCTTAAAGCACTTATGTCACTTCCGGTATCTAACAACGCTATCAGCTGAACCTCATTGATTTTTAGCTTAACACTTGTTTTTGGTATTACTTCAACTAAATTCACATTTGCTTTTGATGCACTTTTCTTAGGACACTTTGATGCAATATGTCCATAATTGTTACATCCGAAACATTTTACTCCTTTGCTCTTATCCGGACATCCACTAGACTTATGGCCTTTCGCTCCACAGTTGTAGCACAATTCTTCTTTCCCTTTTGGTTCTTCTGACCGTCTTCCTTGATTTTTTCCCAAGTGTTTTCCAAATTTATTCTGTCCATTATCATATTTTTTCCCATGTACAACCTGAGGGTTACTAGCTTTCATTTGTTCGTATAGCTTAATTTTTTCTTTAAATTCTGAGAAATTTCGAGCTCCATATAGAATAACTTTATTCGCATTGTAATCTTGAATTCCATCTATTATACACTGTATAACAACTTCCGGTTCTATATTTGCTCTACTTCCTATTTCCCGCATCACTAATACATACTCTTGTACTGATTCCTCTTTTTTTCAGTCTTGACATTAATAACCTATGAACTTGAGCACTACTTACCTTTACTTCAAATTCTTGAATCAACCTAACTTTTAAAGTTTTCCATGACTTAATACCTTTTTCCGACTGAACAAAAAGTTTTGCCAGTCCAGTTAGTGATTTCTTTGCGAAAACCAATTTTTGAAGGTCATTCCATCCAGTCACATCTGCAATTTCTTCAAAATCTGATATCCATTTCTTTACTGGATAGTCTGCTTTTCCATCGAAAGGTCTAATACTATCTTCTATGTCTCTAAAAGTTAAAGCGAATGAGCCACTACTACTTCTTGTTCCACTTTGTAAGCGATCTCTAACCTGTGCCAAATTTTCATCATCGTCATCATCATTACTGTCTTCTTCCTCTTCTTCTTGTTCATTTTCTTCTTCTTCTTCTTCTCCGTCCATAAACGATAAATCATTCAAACAAGAACACACTCGATCCACTATATCATTAACCGATCCCGTATAGTCTAAATTTAATATATGACACACTGACACAAGATCATTTACCTCCATTTCATCTTTCAATTTACTTACTCTTTCGGTATATTCATCAGATTCTTTGTCTAAGTTAAATCCAGAAAACTTAAGCACACTTTTCCGCGCAACTTTAGGTCTACCTTCCCTACCAAATGCAACCATGTGTAAAGCCTGTACGGCTTTAAATTGGGCATTAGTTATATTTTGATTAATCTTTTCAAAATCTTCCAACTTCGACATTTTTCTCACAAAGACACAAACGAAAAAAAAAACAAACGGAAAAATCAAAAATATTAGAAAAGTATAAAAGTGGCCCGATAAATCATAAAAGTATGCCACTGGAATTTTAATCTACCATATCAAAACACGTATAACCGCATTAAGCAAAAAGAAAGACGTTGCTTTACTAAAAATACCTAAATCTAAAATATTTGAAACGTCACTGAACAATAATATAGGTAACAGTTTACTCACTAAAAATATAGTGTCTTTTCACTAATAAACATAGGTACATGTATATATATATGTATTTTTTTTATATATATATATATGTATACGTCACCAAATAATTGTGCGACTGTAATTAGGTAACCACAAAAAAAAATCAATACTTAAAACCTTATTAACAGTAACTACTCTAAACACAATTTTTAAATCATTATTTCACATCTACTCTACCTTATTCATACGTTTTAAGTCTACGCCACAGAGTAAAATTAAAAAGAAACATAATTCAGGTTTTGAAATATTTCTTAAAACATTTTTTTTTTCAAAAATAAAATAACATTTACTAGCTAGATCTCTTAAACTATTTTTTCTTATATTCGACAAACTCTTATGCAATTGTCATAAAAAAGAAAACAAATATAAACAGTGTTCTAAATAGAAATTATGATCTCTAGTTTGTTTTTACTATTATTAAATTTTTAAACAATACAAGAAAAAGCTTCACTTGAGCAACAGCAGTCTATCATCATGAATTGTCATATAAAATAATAAAACATCCTACCTTAGTGGTCCATTTTATTTAAACACCAATAAATAAATTAAATATCATACTCATCTCCCAAACAAAACAAATCACAGTTGTCAAAACCAGCTGATCCAATTCAAACAACACGTGGTGATATTCGTGACTTCCAAACGGTAACCGCGGCAGCCTATTGGTTCTGTGAAATAGCCTCGAGCTAAGGTGCCGATGTCTCCTACGCAGGCGCCATCACCGCCATATCTCTTTGTAAAACTTGCTTAGCAACAGTATTACCGATTTTCAAACTTCTTCTATTTGTCATTCTCCATTTTCCAACTTCGATCCCTCTATCCCGGACGAGCCCCCAAAATGTAGGCTTTTATTTGTGTCTAGGGTTTCTTCTAAATGATAGCGGGAATCGTTTCTTTAAACAGGTTTATTTAGAATGCAAAAATGGGGTATTCACAAAAGGTTCTGTGTAATTCTAGGATTATACGAAAACTTAACAAATTTGCGGAATCGTCTTAATCACAACGTCGTTCTTTCTTTATCTTTTGCCCAACTTGGCCGTCTTTTCGTCTTCCGTCGTTTTTTGGGTAAGATTATCGTCGTTAGCACCCAAAATTGTAATCGGTGGTTTTTCGTCTTACGTCAGCTTTCAAAACTCAACAACCACTGATCTCGCGATCCGTCTTTTTTCTCCGCTCTCCCTCAAACGCCCTCTCGCGATAACCCTGAGGCATTACACATAGCCGTAGTTAGCGGGGAATGAATAAATATAATAAAATAAAATAAATTTATAGTTTTTTTTAAAATAATTAACATAACTAAATATTTTTGCACTTCCTACCAAAATAATAACAAAAAAAAAATCAAACCTTGGGAGCAGAGTTGGATAGTATTTAAATACTTGGTATTCTGAAGCCTATTTAGAATACATTGAGCTGGTATTCAAATACATTTGTGTGTTTGGTATTCTGTATTCTGACTAAATAGCTTTTGGTTATATTCGAGATTCTGTTTTGCAAATACCGTTTTTAAATGTGTATTGAAATGTTGTATTCAAATACAAGTTTTAAGAATTTGTATGCCAGGATTTAAGGTACTCCAATACCAGGATTCGTAGTTTTCGAATACCGAAATGTGAATACCAGAATTTCCAGTGTTCGTAATACGTACGTAATACTGAAATGTAAATACCAGGATTTAAAGTATTGAATATCGTAATTGCAACCTAAGTTTGGAATATTGTGAAAAGGCTGATCAAGAAATGTTAATTTAGGGAAGTAATGGTGGGTTTACATTTAACATTTATTGGATAATATTTACGTCAGACAGAAATTCTGGCTGATGTAAACGGTCAGAAATTTAGGTCTAATATAAATTTTTTATTGTTTACAAAAGCCAGAATTTCTATCTGACATAAAAATTATGCAATTAATGTGAGATGTAAACCTACCATAAAAAGAGATAGTAGGGGTAAAGATTTTTTTCCTCTTCAGTATTAATGATTACCCAATCCTAATTTTTAAATTTAACGGCATTTTATTTATTTTTTCTTGGTATTTAAATCCCAAGTCCTAAGTATTTGAATACTTTAACTTTAATACGGTATTCAGGATTCGTATTCAAATACAGGTTTTTAGTATTTTACGCACTGCCGGACAAAGCTTTTTGAAGTGAAGCGAACTATAACTTTTGCGCCCATCTTGGTATTTAGAAACAAAAATTATATTATTTTTTGGCTGTAAAAAGTTAGAGATAAAAAAAATGGTCCCTACCTTCAAAAACCCCTTCTGTAATTATTTTGCATTTTTACACCCCTTTCACGTTAATATGCAAAGAAAGGGCTTTGCCTTTTTCATGCCAGTACTAACTACTTTCTTGCACTCTATTTTTGTGCCCCCTTTTCCCAGCGCTGGAATCGGTCGCTTCACGGCTTCAAGCATAATCCCGAACTAATTTTACCCAACTCTGCGTTGGTTTTTATCTTTGTTATTCTATATTATCACTAATATAGAAAATATGATTATGTCCAAAAGCCCTTATTTGAATTTATTTTATTTTCATATTATTTTAGTAAGTCCATGCACTGGATTTAAATGTTCCCTAACTTTAAAGTTTAGGATTTATATATAAAAGGTAGGCTCAGAAATAATAAAATAAAATTATACACATCTTTTCCAGTTCCTCAAAAGATAATTATTATTTCCTAGAAAGTTATAACTAAAGATATATAAAAGGCACCGCTGATAATAAACTGCATTAAATAGGCTTATGTTTTATTTTATTTTAAAGTTATAAAAATAAGTAAAAAAAATACTTCTTTAAAAATATAAAGTAAAAACTCCTTTTAAAAGCCGTAAAATAATAGTTTTTATTTTGCATATTAGTCAGTTAACAAAAAAAAGTAAAGAAAATTGGCCTAAAATAAAATACATAATAACATGTTTTTAAATTGGTTTTAAATTTTAGTTAAAAGTAAATATATAAAAAAATTATTGAAGGTAAAAAAAAATAATTGTTAAAAAAACACTGTCTTTTTAGGGTTTAAACAAATTATGTTTTTAGTAGCTGGATACTGCTTTTAAAAATAATTTTAAAAGTTGTATACAGTGTATCTACTTTATTTGGTGTCATATGGAAAACTTTATTATTAGTTTTACGAAAAAAGTTATTTTTTGTAAAAAGTTTTGCATGACTCAAAGTCAAAAATGACACAATTAGATAATACGTTTTTCAGCAATCTGCCAGGTTTAACCCAAAATATAATTTTTGCTTAAGAGTAAAGTACCTGTATGTATGCTAAAAAAAATAATTATTGGGATGAAAAAACTTTTTAAATATTGGTTACAATTTTAGTTTCTACATTAGTTTAATACATTAAACAATTATACATGTTATAAAACAATTTGAAATAAACTGCTTACATTTACTGGTATTAACACAAGACCAGTGTATGTACTACATTCCAATGTATGTACAAACCTACATTTTTTACCGTTAAAAAGTGCTTCTTTGTAAATAAATAAAATTGCCAATTTAAAAGTGATTTTTAATTTTAAACCCTTGTTTTTATACTAAATTTTATTATTAGCAAAAATAGGGGTAATTGTATAAAGCCAAAACTCTAAGGCAAAAATTATCTTTTTGCCAAACCTCGTGAATGACTTATTCAATTTATTATCTGATAGTTGCCTGTTTGGTTTGGACAATGCAAAACTTTTAATAAAAATAACTTTTTTCGTAAAATTATTAACAAAAAAGTTTTCTATATCACTACAACTTACGTAAACACACTGTATATTTTATGTCATAAGTTTAATTAAGATATACAGCGTGTTTGCACCATATGGGAAAAATTTTTATTATTAATTTTACGAAAACAAGTTAATCCTTATAAAAAGTTCTGCACGTTCCAAAACCCAAATTGTAGTTATTAGATATTATCAAATTGTAGTTATTAGATATTATTGTTTTGCAGTGGTATACGCGGTACGCCAAAAAATATGAATTTTGCTCAAGAGGAAAGTACCTTTATTTACTATAATATCCAAATTGTTTATAAAGAAAATATGTTTAGAATTTAAAATATCTTTTAAATATGTAAATTGGTTTATTTAAAGAAAAAACATTTTTATAACATTTTTCTGTGATAATAAGCGTTTCTGTGGCTTTTTGCTGTTTTGACAGTTCTTAAGCTTTCTTTACATATTACATTTCGAAATAAGGATGCACTAATGTACAAACTTACCTTTAATTACCAAAGGGTTTTTTAAAAATGAACAAGTTTGCATACTTAAATGTTATTTTTAATCTTAAACATCTTTACTTTATAAAAGTTTTTGATAGTATAAAAACTAAAATCCAAACTGCTGCTCAATTCAACTGCAACTGAATTTTTTTGGTAAATTTCAACTTATTACCAATAAAAATGCAATAGCAAAATGGCTTTTCACTGCTTTTTGTAGGATAACTCTTTGAAAAAAAATGGCCATTTCACTTTGTGTAAATTTTCTCTTGTTTTTTATTCTACAGGGTGTAATAGAAAAGTCCAGTTTTTTACAAAAACTTTGTCAAGAGCGACATTCTACAAAAAAATAGAAGTGCTTTAATTTTTAATTATATAGTGTTATTCAGTAGACCATTTTGAAAAAACAAGTTTGTTGATTTTTGATATCTGCGCCATTTTTCATGTTATAATTTTTTTCAAATGTATTTTAATAAAGTTCATCACAGCGATTAATTTTTTTAAAAATTTTAAATGTACATAAGTACCCTTAAAACTGTATTAGAATTTCCATGTCTAAAAAAATTAACGCACAGTGCAAATGTAACTAAATCTGTATTTGCAAAATTTCACCTCAAAGTTTTAGAGCACCACATATTCTGTATTTAAGATTTTAATTGTTTCTTACAATTTTTAGAAACTACTGGGCATTATCCGGGACGGTTTTTTACTTTTTTAAAAAAGTCATCAGTGGCGTAGATATAATTTTTCTTCTGAATGCTCTTTTTTTTGCCAGTGATTATTGCATGGAAGCATAATTTGTAATTCAAGTTATTTCAGGGCATTTATCGATTAGCTTAGCAATGTGTTAACATTTTTTAAAAATCTTAGTAATTAAAAAAATATATACAGGGTGTTTCGAAAAATTAAAGCATTTGTATTTTTTTTTTAAATAAAAGCAGGGTGTGAATCCTCAGATTTTTACGAAGAAAGTTCAATTAAACTTATGTTCTGACTGTCCTAACTTTTGAGATACAGGGTGTGAAACTTAAAAAAATATATACCTTTTTTATAAATACTAATAACACTCTACAAATTTTAATAAAATTTGGTACATAGCCATTATACATTGGGGCATTTTTTTTAAGTAAAATATTTTTATCTTTTTTCAGTGGCGTTCGAGCAGGATTTAAACTAAATATTTTTTAAAGAAATCATTGTACGCCACTGCTTTTTTTGAAAAACAAAACTCTCTTATCCAACTTTTAAAATTCTGTTATAAGAACTTCCTGCCAACATCTTCTTTGGTATATTCGTGAATCACTAAAGAGACTGTTGTAGATCCTGCCTTACTAGAAGTTGCATAGAGGTTTAGGGTCATTATTATTATTATTATTCTCTAAAAGATCCAACACGACGTATCCCATGGCTCCGACTTCATAGGCGTCGTGCAAAAGTCCATCCATATCGAAGACCACTCTCGCGTCCGTCAATGTGCGATCTTCGGCCACCTGTTTGCCTCAGTAGACGAAGGGAACCAAGGACAACAGATTTCTGCATCTTCATCGCCAGTTGTTCGGGTGGACAGGACAACCAATCGCACGGTATACTCTGGATACCTGAAGTTCGCCAAGAAGATCTTGATATTTGGCTCATTTTTCCCGTTTTTATATCGATGTTAGTTTCTCGCAGGTGCGGTGAACTCTATCACATAGATGGTGTGATTTCTCTTACTGCTGGAGAACTGGGTTTATTCGCTTGCATTTGATGCGTGGTTGGGAACGTGCATAGTTTCAGTATATGCGACAGTTGTCACATTTTCCACCACGCCTCCGTGTCGCCGGAGCAAACGGCAGTATTGTTGTTTCATCGATGCCGTAGTAATGCCTGAGGTGATAGTGGGGGGCAAATTCCGAAGAGCGTCATTATGCGGATGGATAAGAACTTAGCATTGGTAGCATGCACTGAATAAGCTGACAATAAGTGCATAAGGGTTTCGGTTGCTTAACACTATTAGTATTTACGTTACTAATATTATTCTTTTTTGTATTATAATATATAAAAAGTGTCTCCTCACAAAAGTCCTACTTAGAGAAATACATTTGCAATATGTAAATATGTGTATGTTAAACTCGCGTGGTACCTTAAAAGACTTATTTCCAAATTGTATCACCAATATATTTCCCAACTACGGTAGAAACTTCAAAAATGGTTATGTAATTTTATGTGAAAAGTTCCCATAAAGTTAGCGTCCGGTGCTCGTTTCTTGCAAAATGGACAATACTAAAAAGTTTTATTTTTAGTTGCATCATAGGAAAAAAAGTATAAAAACTACATAAAGCCAGTGGCGTACATTTTTTTCAATGGTAGTGGTGCTTCCACCGAGACGCCACTGGACCCAATAAAGTCAATCTAATTAAAGCTTTACAAGTGAAGAACATCAGTTAGACAAAACAACTTTATTTATTAATCAAGCAAATGAAAATATAAAGGTAGTGCATAAATCTGTCGGTCAAAAAATAACGTAATAATAAATTTGCTTAAAAGTAAATGGAAATTGTAAGAATAATTTTTGTTTCAAAAGAAGCAGTGGAGTACTATAATTTTCTTTAAAAACATTTAATTTAAATCCCGCTCGAATGAAAGAAAGATACAAATATTTTACTTCTTAAAAATGCCCCCATCGTGTAGTGGCTGTGTACCACATTTTATTAAAATTTGTAGAGTGTATCACAGTTATTATAAAAAGATATATTTTTTTAAGTTTCACACCCTGTATCTCAAAAAGTTAGGACAGTCAGAACATAAGTTTATTTGAACTTTCTCAAATCATCTGAGGATTCACACCCTGCTTTTTATTTAAAAAAAAAAAATACAAATGTTTAATTTTTCGAAACACCCTGTATATTTTTTTTCTAAATTACTAAGATTTTTAAAAAAATGTTAACGTTTGTTCTAAGCTAATTGATAAATGCCCTAAAATAACCCGAATTTCACACTTATTACTTTCATGCAATAATCCTGCAAGTAAAAAGAGCATTCAGAAGAAAAATTATATCTACGTTTTCACTGATGACTTTTTAAAAAGTAAAAACCGTCCCGGAGATAAATGTTCGCAGTTTCTAAAATTGTGGAGGAACAATTAAAATCTTAAATACAGAATATGTGGTGCTCACAGAAACTTTGGGAATTGAAATTTTACCAAAATACAATATAGTTACATTTTGCGACGCTACTGAATGCGTTAATAATTTTAGAAATAAAATTCTAATACATACTTATGTACATTTAAAATTATCTAAAATTAATCGCTGTGGGATAAACTGTTAAATACAGGGAGTACAATATGAAAAAAATCAATTTTTGAAAAAAATATGTAACATGAAAAATGGAGTTAGATATCAAAAAATCTGACAAACTTGTTTTTTCAAAATGGTCTACTGAATAACACTTACTTAAAAATTAAAACTATTTTTTTGTAGAATGTCGTTTTGACAAAGTTTTTGTAAAAATCGGACTTTTCCATTACACCCTGTAGAATAAAACAAGTGAAAATTCCTCATACAAAGTGAAATGGCCATTTTTTCCAAAAGAGTTATCCTACAAAACGGTGAAAGCCGCATTTTGCTATTGCATTTATTTAAGAGTAATAACGATTTGAAATTTACCAAAATATTTCCAGTTGCAGTTGAATTGAGCAGCAGTTTAGTTTCCTATTGAGCAAAATTCATATTTTTGTATATACTACGGATACCACTAAAAAAATTATCTAATAATTAAATTTTGAATTTTTAACCATGCAGAACTTTTATAAAGAATAAATGTTTTTCTTAAAATTAATAGTAAAAAGTTTTTGCAAATTTAAGTAGAAACGCTGTATGTTTTTTAAATAATAAACTAACTCCAGAATAAACATAATTTAATAGGCTTATTTAATAGAAAACAGCCCTTGACAGTCCATCTTTATAGTTGTAGAAATAAGTGCTGGGAAAACTTTAAAGGTATTTTTGACAAGAAAGAGGATTTTTTATTACAAATAAATCATGAAAAAAAACTTTTTATTTTAAACAGTTTTATTGTACTAAAAGCTAAAAATAATTCGGTAAGTCCTAGTTACCAGATCGCACCAATCTTCTTATCAATCTGGGGTACTGATCAGGCAAATAATAGAACAATTGGGCGTAGCGTATCCAGAGTAAATATTATAATAGAAATGTCAGTTGCCCAACGATTTTATTAGTTGTCTAATATATACCCCAGCTTAATTAGAAGTTAGGTGTGATCTGGTAGCTAGGACCTACCGAATTAATTTTTAGCTTTAAGTACAATAAAACTGTTTAACATAAAAAGTTTTATTTACATGATTTATTGGTAACAAAAAGAGT
This sequence comes from Listronotus bonariensis, assembly GCA_014170235.1. Lineage (NCBI taxonomy): Eukaryota > Metazoa > Arthropoda > Insecta > Coleoptera > Curculionidae > Listronotus > Listronotus bonariensis. The sequence goes on from JACEGR010000597.1 coordinate 209,307, forward strand.
CTTCTTTCTTTATTCTACCAACCAACCCCTTTTATAATGCCTTACTATAACTAACCATAACTAACCAACGATTTTATATTGAAGTAGTTGTAAAAATATGTAATTCTCCATTTTATTACAGCGACCATCTTGGAATTATTTTTTTTTATAGTAAGCTCTATTCTACCAACCAAACCTTTTCATTTGATATTCATATTGGGGTAGTTGTGGACAAAAAATATGTATTCCACCATTTTGTGTCGGTTGTCTATTTTATCAGTCAAGCCCTTTCATTTAATACCCATATGAAAGTAGTTGTAAAAAAACTGTAATCCGTCATTCTTGTGGCGGCGGCCATCTTGGGTTTTAATTTTTTATAGTGGTTGGTTTAAAAATATCTTTTAAGGCTATAAAAATATCTTTAAAGAAGTCTCTTAATTCGTTTAAATAAATCGTAATATTTAGCTTTAAAGTGAAAATGCCGGTTTATTAATTAAAGTGCAACACATTTCCTAGGCTAAAATCTTGTGTAATAAATTGTTCCCACGACTGTTTATACAAAATCAGATTATATTTTGCGTTAATATACCTTTTTGTCCTCACAAAAAAAAATGAAATCACTTTAATTTTTTAACTAAATTTATCAATAACCGTGATCACCGACCTCAAAAATCCCTAACTTGGGCCAGTTATGACTTTTATTTACAAAGTTATTTTTTGCTGCCAAATTACAACTTTCGGTTTGTATAAGGTAAAAATTTTATTTAAATTTTCCAAATAATCTACAAATAATTTTTTAAAGCGAATGCAAAAACCGCCTTTCATTCCGTCCTGTCTTTAAAAATTCCAAACTTTTGCCCTTTTTAGTGCTAGTGCTTTATTGCCTCGACTGAAACACAATATCTAAATTAAAGTATACATATTTTATTATTTATCCAGTAGGTTATAGATGGTTTAATTTATTATTTTTGTTACTGTCTTTTATCTTTGTGACAGCCTAAAAAAGGTTATGCCTAAGAACCAAAGTACCGTGAGTGGTGGGTTTTAAGAAGTTTATTCCAGCTTTTTACTTGTTTTGTCAGCGTTGCTAAAGCACTAAAACATGCATTTTATAGCACCTTTTGTAGACATTGTTGTAGTGTCACAACGAATAATATTTTTAAATAAATAAGTACTTTTTAAAATTGTTTCTCCGGCTGAAGATCAAAGACTGTTCACTGCGTTACCGAGAGGACAACAACAACATATTCAAAAAAAATTGTTGTATTTAGGAAACTGGTTTTCTTTGAAACTAAAAACAAAAGCAAAAATAAGAGGAAAGTCAGAAAGTTCTAAATTTATAGTTATGTTAAAATAACATAGAGATAAGTTTTTAAATTTAATAAAGTTTAAAGAAATTTAATATAGTTAAAGAAAAACATTTTAACATCTTATAAATAACTAAAGTAAGAAACTAGTAACCAAAATTTTGATTTATACATTTTATTTATATCCGTTTTCTTTTTTAAATTTAACCTTATTTAACCAGATTGCAAATTAAAGATATTTATTCCAAACATTTTTGTAAAAATACTTCTACTTTAAACCCCTTTTTACCTTATAACACATTATTTTACAAATTAAGTTAATTTCGCAATTAAAACAGATAATTTAAATTAAGCCTACGCTTTAAATTTATGACTCCATTTAATTTTTATTGTATTACCCCAAGATATTTTGATTAAATTATCTGTTATGTCGTAATTTTGCCTTTGTGGCTTCGCTTAAGGTTCATTATTTTCCTTTCCAAATTGTTTGGTTAAATCGGAAATGCGTTGTTATTGCGTTTACATGTTATTTTCTTGTCTTCATTTCAATTTATCTTTGAAGAGTATACTTTTACTAAGCTAATTTACTAAAGTTTTCATTAGAGTAATTTACCAAATACCAAAATCCACAATAATGATTCTTTGTATAATCTAGCTATTTTAGCTGTTGAATATTATATTTTTTAATGCATTAAATAAAATAAAGACTTTAAAAAAGTCCTTCAAAAATTTAAAAGCCAAGTAATGGCAAATATTTTTAAACTATTACTATTTTTTGTTTTCGGCATACAGTCATTTATTCAATCCGTTTTCTAGCCATTTTAGCTGTTGAATATTATATTTTTTTAATGCATTAAATTTAAAAAAACTTTAAAAAATGTCCTTTAAAAATTTAAAAGCCAAGTAATGGCAAATATTTTTAAACTATTACTATATTTTGTTTTCGGCATACAGTTATTTATTTAATCCGTTTTTCACTAGACCGGTCTAGGAGAATTTGCTGCGGCCACCTCGCCACGAATCCATTTCGCCGCCCAACCACCGTATCAACAGCTAAAGTAAATTCTCTGCTATCAGCGCGAAAACACCTGAGGGTATCCGAGGACTGATGTCCTTTGCATCTCGTCCCCACTGCAAGAAAAAATGGTAAGATGGATTTATTTTGGGGAGCGTGAATTACTTAGTTTCTTTGTTAAACGAGTGTGTTGAACCAAACTGATCAATTAACCGGACGGCTCTTACCGACGGAAGCTAGACAGACGAAGGCGATATATCGGCAGCTCTTTGATATAAATAATTGCATTGTGTTGCGGGTCTGTGAGACTACTATACAGGATGGCCGCTGAGGTATCCAAGATACCACGAATATAAATTATATGACTTATTTTAGGCAAAAAGATTCTATTCACTTTTTCCAAATTCCTAACGGTTCTTAAATTATTTGGGTTTAAAGTTGCCAAGGCATAAATTCTAGAGTAATGAAATATCATTGATGCGACTAGTTTGCATAGGTAATTTAATAATTACCACCTTGGACTTTATTATAATGATGGTTTGTTTATAAATTGTCATTATTGACAGCTCTTGGTTATTTTATTTATCACCATGTCCGCGTACTTCTCATAGAAATAAAATACAAGCATGAATTTAACACAAGTTATGCAAATTAATAAAATATCCAAGACCTGTCAATGATGACAATTCACGAACAAACAATCTTTGCTACAACCTAAAGTGCTAATTATTATTATAACTATGCAAACAAGTCGCAACAATGTCAATTTATTACTCTAGAATTTATGTCTTGGCAACTTTAAACCCAAATAAATAAAGAATCGTTAGGATTTCGAGAAAAAGTGAATGGAATTAGTGTTGCTTAAAATAAGTCATAAAATATATATCCAAAGTATCTCGGATACCTCGACTGCCACCCTGCACAACAATTGGTCACAAAAATAATAAATGAAATCAGACAATATATTTGTACAAGAATATAATAACTAACTAAAACTAACCAGAACTCTCTGTATATTCTTTAGCCGTTGGTAGATATTGCTGAATACTATACAGGGTGTTTTTGATCTTGGGGCACAAATTTTACAACGATATTTCTGAATATTACACTGTGTTGTGATTGGCAGTAATATTATTAAAATAAATAGGCTTATTTGCACCATTTTAAATAACTTTTTAAATTAAGTGACTTTAAGCAGCACCTAAATAAATATATCGGTTCTGATAAAAAAGTGTATACCACTGACTTTTGTTCAAGTTTTGTATTTTCTTGGATTAGCACAATTTTTGGGACACTGTATACATAGAAATATTTTAAGGACATGCCTATTTAAAAACCCTACAACTCCTGTAAAGGACTTTCTGTCATATCCTCTTAAATAACAAAAATCCAACTCCAAAATGTTTTTTTGTCAAGGGGTTGGAACTGTTAAAACTGTCTGGCTGAGAAAATATCTTCTCATAAGTAACAAATATAAAATTTAGCTTTAGCAAAATAAAAAAGTTAGGTTTCGATTCATTAACCTCTGGTACCTGGTACCAGCCAAAGCCACTATGGGTTAAACTTCATAGCCCAATATCGCTACACGTGCTGAAAGAATACACTGAAAAACTTTGAGCTTTCGATTATTTTATGGACACGGGTAAAGATCAGATCCTTTTTGAATCAAGATCAATTTTTTAAAATGTCTGTAGTCTTCCATCGCATCGCCTCTATCTATATTGGGAGCATGCACTAACAAACTTTCAGCGTTTTACAAAATAACGAAGGCCTGCCTCTTACAGGCTCTTACCCTATATAAAGAGAGTAGGTAAATAATTTTATATATATATATATATATATATATATATATATATATATATATATATATATATATATATATATATATATATATATATATATATTATATATATATATATATATATATATATGGATTGCACAAGACAAGTTAAAAAATGGTCATTCTATACAATTATTTAAAAAGAGGAAAATACATGTAATAAAACTTACATGATTAATATTAAAAATTAAAATTTTAAATAAAATTAACGAAAATTAAATCTGACAGGTGCACATGTTCAAAGCTGTCACTTTTATGAATGCCATTTGGCTTATGTCACTTGACAACCAGGTTAGGAAACAAAATTTGTTCAAGTGTGGGAGTGGTTATCGTTAGAGTTAATGAAAGTTTAGAATGTTGAGATTTCAGAACACTCCTCTGAGATTCACTTGTAGAGTGAAGAGATAACAAATAGCAATAAATTTCGCTGAGATGTTCAATATCAGTCTTTTTGTTGATAGTATTAGGTGTTTAAACTATGAAAGCCATCTCTAAGAAAATACGTTTTTATAATGTCTTTGTATTGCTAGAATCCTTGTTTCATCATAGTTCATATTATGTTGAAAATTATTTGCATGTGCAGCTAAGGCACATCTCTCCGGGTGTAGCCTACAGTCACTCCTATGTGAGGCGATTCTACCCGCGACAGGTATAGATGTCTAACCAATGTATACCTGGTCACAATCTACTCACGGAATGCTGTACACTACATCCGAAAGAGACTTTAAAGGAGTTTTATCTTTTAGTTTGGAATAAAGAGAACCCGATGTAAGGACTGTTCTGTTGGCGATTTTAATGTTATTGTTCATATTTAGAATTTTTGCCAATCTAGAGGAGGTGTCACTTATGTATGGTAGCGATGAGAAAAATACTTTGGGTTCAGCTGTATAGTGTAGGTATTGTTTTGATTGTTAAAGATTAATTAAATCTTGTGTATTGAACAGTTCAACACTCACGTTATTGGTATATATATAAATATATATATATATATATATATATATATATATATATATATATATATATATATATATATATATATATATATATATATATATATATATATATACATGTACAAAAGGATTTTTATAGTATTAAAAGTTTTGCAAACATATTCGCCAAATCACCTGTTGTGCATAAAATTCAGTAATTTGAATTAAAAAGTTAAAGAAAAAAATAATTGGGGAATTAAGTTTCTTTCGCGCGTTTTAGCAACTTGTATTAAAACTCTTTGTTAAATATTATTTATCATTTCCAGTCACGAATGAAACTTTGTAATACATTTAAATATTTTATAAATTGATGAGAGCGCGTGACATTTTCGCAATATATTTGCGTTGATACACGAAATTTCTAAATTTTAGTATTAATTGCTTTTGCAAATAAAAGAGCTTTTTTTGTTGACTAACGGCTTAGTAAACAGTGTGATCAATTAATTAAGCAAAAAATTTAAAACTTTTTATAATATTCTCCGGTCAATTTGGACAATTGAAATTACAAAAGTTTTGACAAAGCCAAATTTTTGTAGAGACCTTAGGTTTACCATAATAAATAAAGTGTCAAAAGTCCCCATCGACCAAAGTTGTAGATTCCAAAATTCTCTATAAAAATGATTTCTTTAACTTTTTTCCTTAGACATACAATTTTCCAGATATAAGGCTTGTTAAAATCACGTTCCACATAATATGCATACATATGCCACATATACAGAGTGTTTCTATAGGGGCTAATTGGTGCAACAGAAGAAAACATTTAAGTACTCACTACGGCTTTACAGCTCTAAGACGCGCAAAACTTTAGAAAGAAAAATTGCCTAAACGGGATTTAATGCATTTGTACAGGATGTCCGAATTTTGTTGCAATTACAGGGTATCTTTGGGTAGGTAATTATTAGGGATGGAAACTTGCGGTATATTTGCAAAAAACTGATTTTTTGACATATTTCGAGTTCCTTACACGATATCATAGGGGATTTTTACGAGAGTAGTTTTTGTACCAAAATAAAGGTATGTACAGATATTCAGCTTATTCCTTGAGATTCCGAGATTGAACCTTTACTTTGACTTAGATGATTGGGGTATGAGAGAATTTCCTTAATAGATAAAACGGGTTTTTATATTTTTAATTAAAAAAAAACTGGTTTAATTTAAAGAGAGCACAGCAAATTACAGTTATATTTCCAGGTAAGATATTGATCCATGGTCAACCCCAAAAACAAAAGATGAAATATTTTTTATGGTTCTCTTCGTTTCTGACATACAGTGCCAAAATATTTTTTTCCTCACTACCGGGCCTCACTCATATTTCTCTTGTCTTGTTACTTAGAACAAATGTTAAAACTAATGTTTGACCCTAAATTAATGTGCTTAATTTTAAAATTGAATTTCGCATAGTGGGCCATGATGTAGAACTCATAACAAAAAATATAGTAAGCTCTCAGTTCATTATTTGTTTAAATTTTACAGCAACATAAAAGTTTTAATTACTTTGCCTCCTCCAGCACCCCTATTCAACCCTTAGTTCATTAAGTTTGTTCACTTCTTAAATGATTAAAATCTGACATTTTAAATCATCGCTAATTTGTTTATACTCAAAACAGTGTCCAAAATTAGCACGTATCCCTAATTTAATACCAGAGATAAGTCCCTATACTCAAATATTTTTAACTGTTGCCCTGAATAACCTTTAGAAGTTTGATCCCTCAGTTCTGAAACACCATGTGTATACATATTCAGGTACTTAAGCAAGCAGATATGCCTACTTATGTCTCTTTTATATATCCACTATACTATTTTAAACTGGAGTACAGACAGTCATGCCAAACTGTGACATTTACGTGAAAAGCCAGTGCACGCGCGCAAATGTGATTTTTACTGACACATCTGGCTTGGACATGCAACTTGATGCCTGATTTTGAGTTTAATGCTGATATGAATGCTCATATTTAAAACAGCTATAAAAGAATTAATTGCAACAAACCAGAGTTGGGTCGTATTCGAATACTTAGTAACTTGAGTAGTATTCAGAATACATTTTGCCGGTATTCGAATACATTTGTATGTTTGGTATTCGGCAGAATACTTTTTGGTTAGTATTCGGCATTGTGTATTCAAATACTTTTTCGAGAATTCGAATAACGACGTTCCCAGTATTCGAATACCGAAAATGTGGAAGCAGTATTCGAATACCAAAATTATCATGATTAGAATAGTAAAAGGGAATAAAAATATAAAAAAAAATGAGATGAGGACCTTATTTTTTGCTCTTTGGTTTTTTCTAGTATTTGAATCTTTTTTTCCAGTATTCGAATACTAATTCCGGGCATTCATGAATACCGAGTATTCGAATCCTTTTTTCTTTCAAGTATTTAAGTATTTGGTATTCGAATACTTTCTTTTTCCGGTATTCGTATTCGTATTCGAATACTGATTTTCAGTATTCGACCCAACTCTGCAACAAACCCAACTATTGTAGTAAGTAAAGATATTGATTTGTTAGTACTACTCACTGCAAGGACTTTATCTGATAAAATTATTTACTTTCTGAAACCTGGAAAGGCACAACAATGAACAAAAATATATTCTTCAAAAAGTTTAACAGCTTATCCAAAATGCCTAAACTTTATTTCATTTTTGCATGCGATAACCAGCTGCGATACTACTAAGCAATGTTCAGAAGGGGCAAAAATTTAGTATTTAAATTATTTGACAAAAAAATTGACTGTGCAAAAGTATTTAGAAATAAACTATTCACCTTAAACAATAATAACGAAAGGAATTCATGATCGTGTTACATATAAGCGCAATATCTGGAAAATGGTAGGAGAAAAAAATTAATAGGACCATTTTTATAAATAATTTTTAGATCTAAAACATTGGTATGTGGTGTTTTTGAATTTAACTGGCAATTTTTTGATAAAATTACAAAAACCTAAATATTTAAACTGGATCGATGGGGACTTTTGGCACATTATTGATAATGCTAAACCCAAGGTATCTACAAAAATTTGGCTTTGTCGGAATTTTCGTTACTTAATCCATATTTGTATGTTTAAATCGACCGGATAAAAAGAAAATCAATCAGCGCTGTGCAAAGTAAAAAAAAAGAAACATTTCTTTTTGGTTTTAGTAATTATGTCAAAATATCTAAATAGCACAGACATTTTTCTGTTTGTAATGATACTCCTCATCATGGGTTACCTTTAAATATACAGGGTGCGTCATAAAGAAGTTGTAAAACAAATTTTCTCGGAATTCTACACTTAAAATTTGCAGGGTTAGGTCGGCAGGAACAAAAACCCCTTACTTTAAATTTTCGGAAAAATTTAAGACAAAACATTTTTTAACCTGTAAACACCATTTTAAAGTTATTACTTAAAAACGGTTGGAGATAGATACCATTCGAAATGTCGTGTATTAGTAAAAAATGGAAGTTCAAGAAAGTAGTGTTATTGAAAACATAACATTGTCTTCCACTTTTAAGATATTAAAAAAAAGTATATAAGTTTTTCAAGAAACAAAAACCTTCTTCTAATTGCTAAAACAAAGTACAAGGCTCGTTTAAAATCTTTTGTGATTGGTACTAATGGCTATAGGTAATTTATCTAAAACTAACCCAATTTTTGCCTCATTTAGGAAAGGTAATTAATTTTGAAGCTATATCATATTATAAGAAATTTACAGACTGTCCACGGATGAGGTTTACAACTAGACAAATCGACCAAGATTTTCATTTTCTACAAAAATGTCATTGTTTAAAAAAACTTTTGCTTTAAAAAAATATGATACTGAAAGAAAATGTTGATTTTGTATACAGGGTTTACAAAAACCTAAAAAACATGATTTTTCTATTTATGATTAAACTACTCCTAATTTTCATTTTTAAAGCAAAGTGTCATTAAAAAAATTTATTTAGAATAAAGTTTGTAATCGATAAAAATATTGATACAAAATTTTATTAAACTCAATAATTTGGAAAAAACGCCTTAATCGTATTTCTTAACAACTAAAAAATTGTGTTGTTAAGCAATATTAAGGAGCAGGTGTTTAAAAAGCAAATTATGAATGTTTTTATTATAAAAATTCAAAATAATTTATTAGTTTTATGAATCTTTTTGTTACCCCTATAACATTAATAAAGTCATTCAAATATGCTATTCTTAACAAAAAATTAAATAACATTTTGCTTTGAAATAAAAAATAAAAGTATAAAAGATTACTCGTGAAAACAAAAACATATTTTCTTTTATGTTTTTGCATACCCTGTATACAAAATCAAAATTTTTTTGCTTCGTGAATCATAGTTTTTATACACAAAATTTTTATCGAAAACAACTTTTCCTTAAAAAATATTTTTTAATCCATTTGTCCTCTTGTAAACCCCATCCGTGGATAGTCTGTACGGAGTGTTTATTTTCTGATGGTTAGTTCTGGTTACGGTGTATCTCGAAAACCGTAAGAAATAATAAAATTCCAATATACGACTCTCCATCTCTTTTTTGAGAAAACAATTGTAGTGAAAACAGTTTAGGGCTATTAGGATTGATATCGGAGCCAGAGGGTAATTTTAGGATTTTGCCCATTTTTTTAACTTTCTTTAACTCGTTTGCCATTAAAGTTATCTAATAAAAAAAACCATTATGTTTTAATGCCAATAATTCTTTTTTGATTTTCCTTTATCCACTAGATATTTTATTTAAAATCAACATTTATATTTTCACCCTATTTATATTAACTTACTTATGCTTCAAAAAATAAATGTTTTTTTAATATTTCGAATACTTGCACTACACCAATAGACAATGTCATAACAATAATAAATAGGTTAAAAAAATATAAGTCCATTATAGAAAAGTACTATCACAGAAAAAAATATATTTACTAAACGACAATAAAATAAATACCTGCTATAGAACATTTAAACATTTATTTAAATTTTTTTTAGTTGTTGTAAATATGCTATAATACATATTTACTTGATTACCATTTAGTAAATACAACATTTTTTCTGCAATAGTGCTGATTTGTAATAAATAGGGGTGTGCGAATAATTCGAACTTACGAATAATTCGTATCGAATCGAATATCAATATTCGATTCGAAACTCGTATCGAATAATTCGTAATTTGAAAATATTAGAAAGTTCCCGAATAATTCGAAAAAATTTCGAATAATTCGATTTTTTTGAATTATTCAAATTTTTTCAAATATTCGAATTTCTTTCGAATTATTACGTATTATTGTAGTAATCGCGAATTTTCGAGGATATTGAATTTGGGATTTGTTAGCGTGATATTTAAATATAAATTTGACAAATGATAACATTTTATATGAACGAAAAAATTTAATTAGATAAATAAAACAATTATTCTGAAAATTAACTACAAATTCTTGTTCAAAAATAATAAATATGAAACTGAATCTGGTGATAACAAAAGTTCGTTTATCAGATACAATATCACCAGCATAGGCGCAATTTGCTTCGGTGTTTAAGGGGTGCTGGAGTCTTGGTAGTCCCGAAAGGTATGAGGCAAGCTTCGAGACTTTACAAACAAATTTGGTAAAGATAAAGGGACTTATTTGTCATTTGTCATTACTGCCACAAAAATGACCTACAATAAGGTAAAAGTGGCACTATTGACATAAATATCGGTTTCGTCTTATCGCGTTTAACTTTTAGTCACATAAGTTTAGGCTTAAATTCTGGGAATCTTGGAGGGCTAAATTTGTCTAATTTCCTTATTTTGGGAGCTAAGCCCCCTAGCCTCACCCAAATTGCGCCTATGATCACCAGCAGTAGAGAACAATCGTTCACTTTCAGCATAAGTACAAGGTATACATATATAGTATGGTATATGTATATAGTAAGCAAATATACACACAGTATTTAAAACTTAAAATTGACCAGGTTCTTTGTGCACTATACAGGGTGTAACAAAAATTTGTAAATCAAACAACGTTCTTCTCAAGAACAATATGTTTTTAATTAAATACTCAAAAAAAAGGGTATTTTTAAATTTTTTACTTCCTGTTTACAGGATGTTTAGGTATATTCGGCCAACAAAAGTATGGCTAAATTGTAAGGTATACATATACATATGAACTTTTTTAGTGCTTTTAAAAAATACCCTTAATACAATGTGTTTAAAATGTTGAAAATTATTGTATTTAAATTTTGAATTTATCGAAAATTTCCGAATTATTCGAAATTCTTCGAATTATGCGTCGAATTTCGAATAATTCGAAAATTCGAATTACTCGATTCGAAATTTGAATTAAATATTAATATTCGATTCGATTTGATTCGATCGATATTCGCACACTCCTAGTAATAAAGTAATATTTTTAAAGTTAAATTTAGTTATTTAAATAACTAGAAATATATAAGTTGATTTTAAATAGGATATATACAAGTTGGGGTGGCTAAATCAAAAAAAGTTTTCTATAATGGCCTTGTATAAAGTCCAATTAATGAAAAATGCTATTTTTCGGTAAAATTTGAAGTTAAAAATACCTACTAATATATATATATATATATATATATATATATATATATATATATATATATATATATATATATATATATATATATATATATATATATATATATATATATATATATATATATTTTTAATGTAAAATTTTCTTGGGGATTCGATCCGGGAAAGAAACGATGTTGTTTTATATATTAACTACATTGTGTATTACAATTTAACGTTTCGGTTTTTATTTTAACCTTCATCAGAAATTTTATGCTAAAATAGAACAAAAACCGCTTACTTTTACAATATATAACACAGAAATAGCCTAGTTTACCTGCAGAAAGAAGATTCCTCTGAGTGCAATATTTGTACTTAAATTAAAAACACAATCAACAAAACATTGTTACGTCACACAATTACGAAAAAAAAACAAACTACTATAATATTTTTTGAAACGAACAACATGCATGTATGTATATAAATTAAATTGTACTGAAGTTAATACAGATCTATCTGTTGGAATATCGGTTGTTTTTTTTCCCCTTTTTTTCTTTTTATTAATATTGTTATGATAACATAGGGTTTATTTTTTCCTTTGACACAATTTAAATATTTGTTGATAATTATAATTTTTTTATACATTACTAAAATTAAGCTTTATTGTTTAATTGATTAATTAATTAATTATGTTGTGGTAAATTTTACTTAAGCCTTTGGTATCTGACTTAGAATTTATGCTGTTTGGATTTTTTTGAATTTCGATCATTTCGTATAGTTCCCTTTTTTTTGATGGTTTTCTGTACGTAGAATTTTTACGTTTTCATAGTCGAAAGTATGGGTGTTACTTGACATATGATTGGTTAAAGCTGTTTTATTTTTTTTGTCATACTTGTGCCCATTCAAGCGATTTTTTAAAAGTTGACTCGTTTGTCCAATGTATACGCCGTCACAATCGTTACATGGTATTTGATAAACTATGTTACTTTTCTTAGTTTTGGGAATTTTTGATTTTAAATTACTAAAATTATTCTTTAACAGATTGAATCCTTTGTGTGCAATTGTGATGTTGTATTTTTAAAGGTGTTACTTAATTTTTCTGATAGTCCCGGAATATAAGGTAGAGAAAGGTAGTTTTTATTATTTACACTAACTAGGCTATTTCTGTGTTATATATTGTAAAAGTAAGCGGTTTTTGTTCTATTTTAGCATAAAATTTCTGATGAAGGTTAAAATAAAAACCGAAACGTTAAATTGTAATACACAATGTAGTTAATATATAAAACAACATCGTTTCTTTCCCGGATCGAATCCCCAAGAAAATTTTACATTAAAAAATATATAAATTAGGATCCAAGAAACTTAAGAAATCAAAAAAAAAATATATATATATATATATATATATATATATATATATATATATATATATATATATATATATATATATATATATATATATATATATATATATATATATATATATATATATATATATATATATATTAGGAAGCTCAAAGAGAGCCTAATACAAATAAAAAACATACAGGATTTTTCAAAAAAACATATGCTGGGTAATTTTCACAAAAACATCTCAGCATGAAAAACAACTAATTACATAACAATTTTAAGTTTTTTATAGCTATTATAGCAAACAACTTAAAGTTGTAAAAATTGGCAAAATCTGAAAATCGCCCTGTAGCTCCAAAATGAATCGCAATAGACATGAACTGTTTTCACTTTTCACAAGTTGTTTAAAAAAACAAAACGATCCTATATAAGATTTATGATCCTATATTCCTTGCGGTTTTCGCAAAATAACCTGTACATTAGTCTAATTAATCGTAAAGACTTGTTCAAATATGTTTGCATTTATAAAAAAGTTTTGAAATAAAAGTTCTGTCATACTACGAAACCGTTTTTGTACTTAGCGTTTAAAACGTGCCTTTACAAAACTTATTGTATTAAATGAAAGTTTCTGCGGAAGAACTTTTACAACTCTTCTGGTAGCTTTTTTATTGACTTTCTGAAAAGTAGGCGTTTTTGTGAGGTAACTAACTTTTTGCTTAAAATTTTGTTATACTACCAAGTTTTGGCTAGTTAATCCCATTTCTTAGGTACGTTTGCAACAAGAAGACCTTTTTATTTAAAATTTTAAAATGTTTTTTTATAATCCGCAAGCACATTTTGAGTAGTTATTAAAAACAAAGTTAGACAAAAAAAATAAAAACTTCATTTAAAATATTAAAATTTATAATTACTTTTGGTTTAACTAGAGGCAATACGATGCTTTATGCTACAAAATCAAAGATTGGAATCTTATGACGCAATACAACATTCTTAAAAGAAAAAGACATTTATTTAGTTTGAGATGCGAATAGGAGGCGACCATTACCCATTTGTTTACCGTATAAGAACTGTTTTATATTAAAGATAGTATTTAAACAAAGGTATCGCCATAGGGTTGACTAAAAAATTAGGTCAAAGCCATATTTAATTTTAAAAAATACCTTAAAATTTTTGACACACCTTGTATAATGCCAACCCCTATATTTTTAAATACGTATGTACGTAGGCTAGTTATTAAAATACATATTTTTAAATAATACCAAATTTACCAAAAATTTAAATGTTTAAAATTTGAAAATTTACCACAGCTTTATTTATAAAATCAACGAAACAAAATAAACTTATAATTTGGTACTGTCATAAACAATTAAAAATAAAAAAAATTATTATACAAGGTCACTTAAATTAAAATTTAATTGGTTATAGCCTTGACCTCATTTTTTTAGGCAACCCCATGTTACCATACCTTTGTTTAAATACTATCTTTAATATAAAACAGTTTTAATCCGGTAAACAGATAGGTAAAGATACTTGCCTATTCGGATCTTAGACTACTTTATTAAATGAAATAACATGCTTGACAGTAATGTCTTTGTCACCGGGTATAAATTTCATTAGTTTTTTTTTTTAATTTTGCGCTAAAACGATTTCCTAATCTAGTCCTATTATTGTTTAATTTCGCAAGTAAGCAATTTTAATCCTTTATAAAATTAATATAAATTAATTTGGAAAGCCTCAAAGCCCATGTTTCTCAGAAATACGTTTTCCAGCAGGTATTGTAACATTCCGAGCAAAATAACAGCTTCGTCGACGTACAGGGGATTAAATTGAACTAACTTGTCATCTGTGTAACATTTTCACTTAAACACTTTCCCGGTTGTTTGCCTTAAATCCGCATAATAGAAACCAGATATCTAGGATTTCAGACTTTGTTTCGCGAACTTTGTGTCTCTGTGCACGCTCTGATAAATGAAACTATGCTGTCATGTCTAAAATTTCATGAAACGTGAGTTTATGTAAAGGAAGTTTGGTTTATATAATGATATTACTTTTATTGAAAAAAAATATCAATTGCTTTACTATTTTATATGTCTAGTTGATAATAGAGAAGCTTTTAGCAGAGTAAATCAGACTTATTCAAACGGCTGGTAAAATATTATTAGTATAAATAAACAAGACATACAGGAATGAGAAATGTATAGTAAAATAGAGTCTAAAAATGTTCTGTAATTTGTGTATAGGGTGTCCGGATTTTGTTACAATTGCAGGGTATCTTCTCTATTATCAGAGACAGAGATTTGCGGTTTTCGCGATTTGTTGCTACTTTCTATCATCTGTGTAACATTTTCACTTTCACACTTTCCCGGTTGTTTGCCTTAAATCCGCATGATAAAAACTAGATATTCAGGATCTTGGACTTTGTTTTGCAGACTTTGTGTGTCGGTGCACGCTCTGATAAATGAAACTATGCTGTCATGACTAAAACTTCATAAAACGTAAGTTTATGTTAAGGGAGTTTGGTTTATTTATTGATATTGCTTTTATTGAAAAAAAAAAGATAATAAAAACTTTACCATTATGTATGTTTAGTTAATAATAAAGACGTTTTAGCGGAGTAAATCATACTTAATTAAACGGCAGGTAAAATCTAATCAATACGAATAAAAAAGACGTAGGGGAATGAAAATTGTTTAATAGAGCCAAAAGATGTCCTGTAATTTGTGTACAGGGTGTCCGGATTTTCTATTATCAGAGATAGAGACTTACGGTTTTCGCGATGTATTACTACTTTCTGTCATCTGTGTAACATTTTCACTTCCACACTTCCCGGTTGTTTGCCTTAAATCCGCATAATAGAAACCAGAAATCTAGGATTTCAGACTTTGTTTCGCGAACTGTGTGTCTCTGTGCACGCTCTGATAAATGAAACTATGCTGTCATGTCTAAAATTTCATGAAACGTGAGTTTATGTTAGGAAAGTTTGGTTTATATAATGATATTGCTTTTATTGAAAAAAGAAAATATTAAATGCTTTACTATTATGTATGTCTAGTTGTAAAATCTTATCATTACAAATAAACAAGACATATAAGAATAAGAAATGTATAATAAAGTCTAAAGATGGTTCGCCATTTGTGTACAGGGTGTCCGGATTTTGTTACAATTGCAGGGTATCTTTTCTATTATTATCAGAGATAGAGACTTGCGGTTTTCGCGAGGTCTTGCTTCTTTCCGTCATCTTTGTAACATTTTTACTTTTATACACAACCAAATGGTAAGTGATATGTCAAAAAAAACTTTTAAAATCTAAGCCCACTAGCGAAAACCGCATCTTGATAGCTTTATTTGTTCTCAAGTTATTCGTGTTCAAAAAGGGCCAAAATATAGGCCTTAATATTAATACAGGGTGTCGTATTAATATTAAGGGCTTAAATCTTCATGATATTTTCTGTTTGTCACCCTAAACAATATTTTTGATATATTTAAAAATAATAATAAAAGTTTTTTTTTGGCCCAGTCTAAGCCACAGCACATATATAATAAAGACTAAAAGAATATTTAGTCAGTCGGGCACATCGCAAAAGATTTGTCCCTTCTTAAAACAGTCACGGACTAGAAACTTTGCGAAATATACGGCCAAAAGTTTTAGGATCAATCGACCTTTTAAATTTGTTCTCATTGATTTTCAGCCAAGTGTTTTCCATTTTGTCTGCCTGAATTTTTATTGCGATAATTTTTTACTTTGTTGGTTTATCCGACTCAACTTTTATGACTTTTATCAGTTCGGGCCAATCTTAAAAGGACGAATGCAGAGCCCCATGAGGTTTATTCACAAAAACGGAAATCTTTCCGTGTTCAGTTGGCCCGCTTTAAACAGAAGCAAATTTATGGATGTTTAAAGCCGTATTAAAGACTGGTATTTATAAGTAACTTTGAATTATCATAATTTAAAAGGAGAAAGGGACAATGCGTACAGGGTGGTGCATTTTCGTTGACGTTGCAGGGTATAGCGAAAACTAAACGTGATAAAACAAATCTAATTGCGCAATCTTGATTTCAATTTTGTTTTTAAATTTAATGCTGCAAGTCAATCAATGCTAAGCTAATTTGTTTTGGGTATACAGATTGTTTTTTTTTATTTGGCCTGGCACCTGTAACTCGCTTGATGCTAGAGAAAAGTTTTAGGAATTTTAATGTAGAATTAAGTGACGCACCTATATGTTTTTCATTACCTTTAATTAACATATTTTCTGAAATATAACCAACAATGAAAGTTTGTTAATAAAATGTATTTTTTTAAATAAAACAGCCTGTTTATTTTATCGCCATTAAAAATATATTTTAAAGACCTTTTAGAATTTTCCACATTTAAAGTGATTTTCTCCATCATTTTTCGAAATATAAGCTTTCAAATCTTAGTGCGTTTTAGATTTATATAGTCACATTTTCTAAACTATAGAAGATACATGTATTAAATGTAGTATTCTGGTAAACCTCTTTAAAATACCTTCAATATATAGGGTGTTTCTTAAAAAAACCTGATGATGGCCATATTTCCAAAACAATTAAAAATAGGTACATCAGATGTGGTATTTCTTAAATCTTTTAAGAAGACCTTTCAACTGATAATAAAATATACAGGGTGTTCTTTTTAAAAAAATTCAACCTTAAGTTATAACTTTAAAATAGGGGTAACTGGAAAAAATATAGCTACACCACTTAATTTTGCGTAAAAATTCCGAAAACTTTTCCAATTACATATTTTCTCCATTCTTAAGATAAAGTAAGGTACAAGTACCCGACCAAATAAAGAAAATTTTAAAAAACACTTTGTATCTTCAAAACAAAACAAGTTAGCCATGGTTTACTTTTTTCACTGAATTTGTTTTAAAATTTAAATTAAAAATTGTGCAATCAGATTTGTTTTATCTCTTTTAGTTTTCGAACACGGCAAAGTCAACAAAAAGGCGATAGACGCCAAAATGTACACCGCTCATGGGCTTCAATAGCGGTACAATTTATAAAATCATGTTTTTATATAAATTAGTTTAAAGTTTTAATTGCTAAGGTAAACGCATAAAAATGCTTTAGTTTGTTTGAACGAAGATTACCTTTAAGTGGATATTTTCTCTGCAAGTTTTGCTGCTGAAAAGAATGTGTATTTTCCTATTTACACCTATTCTTAGAACAAAACTCGTGTTTTTGAGTAGTTCCATTATTGACAGTAAACGAATATTTTAATTGGGCAAAAATAACCTTATTTAAGTAGTACATGTCATTATCCTAAATATATCAAATTAAATAACTTCTTGCAAAAATACTAAAAGAACTTTAAATTAGAACACAAAAATCTTAAACTTTAAGTTGTAATTTTTACAAAATACCAAAATGCAATACAAAGTTTTTCTGGGACCATAACAAAACTGTTATTTTTGTATTCTTATTATACCGGTTGTCTAGTGACTCTACTGAAAGACTTTAACAGGCGATTCTACAATGAACATTAGGGAAACGTTATACCAATATACATATGATGTCCTAAACGTCTTAATTTCTAAGGTACAGGGTGTTGAAAATTAAAAAAAAAAACTGTAATAACTATTATACCAGTTTTATTATTTTTAAAAATTTAGGAAACGTCTTTTATGCATCAAATTAATATTTTTTGGCATACAAGAATTTTTTTACCAGTATCGGTTTAAGGTGAATATTTAAAAAAGGTATGCCACTACTTTTTTTTAATAAAACTATTTTTTTAAATTACAATTTGGTTTTAAAAAATTAATCTCCTGGCTTTTTAAAGCGTTTTCCTATAACTTTTTAGCTTTTTTTTAATTATAAAATAACGCATAATTATTTAATATTTTGTTACCAAAAGACAAATACTTATGTCAAGAAAAATAAGTTGCAATTACAAAAAAAATAGCCATCCAGTTATTAAGTTACACTCTGTTTGGTAACTAGACACAGAAATATGCCGTATATAAAATTTGATCAAATACAATTTGACATTAAGTATTAAAATAAAGACATTATGAATTAAAGATTAATGCTCTGTATTCTATATTGTTTTGGTGATAATGGGTTCCTTTGGACAACCTGTTAAATATACCGGATAAAACCGTTTTGGTTTAAGGCTTATATATCGGATGTCAGAAAAGTAAACGGTTAGACTAAAAGAGCTAATGAAACAACGTATAAGCATTCAGAAAAACATGAAATGCCCAGAGTAAAAACCTTGGTTTTTAAGGGATTGGCACTTGTGTTAAAATCGTTTCATTGGATAGGATGTTTGTTTTAACTACCTAAATAAAAGCACTGAAAAGAATTGCTAAATGATATACAGAGTGATTCAAAATTGTAATAGTTTTAATAAAGTTCCAATAACTCAAAAACCATCAATTTTTTGATGATGTTATTTTTGTTTTTTTAAGCTTGTAGGTTGTTTTACAAACTCTTTTAATATTATTTTTCACTTCCTAAATATCCTGTTAATAGAAACATAAAAAATCTTTAAATTAATTTACCCCTCTAAACCTGTAAATTACCTTAAACAAACTTAAAATACCTTTTTAATTTTTTATACACTTGTCTACATTTTGGTTGCAATGCGCAAATCGTTATTTAAATTAAACATAATTTAAAAAATCAATTCTTATCTTTAATTTGGCATTAACAATTTTAAATTTTTAAAACGCAAGTAGGGTATAAATAAATTCCTTTACAAATATCTACTACTACCTTTGAATGCATTGTTTCCCATTAACATAAACAACTAAATTTACCCACTACTTTTATTTAAAACTAATTTTTACCTACTTTAAAAAGAAGGTTATTAATGTGTCTGTATGTTTTTTTTTGTAGTTCATTTATGTGTATATGCAATATACATAAAAAATATAAAATATTTATCATGCTATCTAGTAACGTAAAAATAATATATTTTTTTACTTATTTTGCTATTTTATACTTTATTTAAATATATTGTTTTTAAATTAAATTAAAAATTATTATTACTTTTAATAATGAGTATAATAAAAAAATTATATTTACCTGTTAAAAATTATAGTAACAAACTTAGCTACTAACTCTTGATTCATCTTTGGAAAAAGTTTTATTTGAGGCGATATATACCTTTTTAAACTTTTTCAATATGTTTCCAACTGTTTAGATATGTAAGTATTTCAATTTATTTTCTGTTAGTTTAAGAAAAGGCTGTCGTTTTATGCTGCTTTTCAAAGTGATGCATTACTCTACAAGTTGGATTTAATGGTGCAAGTTACTCTGAAAAATACCATTGTTGAGGTTTATTTATGAGAGTAGAAAATGCTGGAAATTATAATAAAACTTTTTGACAGTCGATTAGTTTTAGAACTTTTTAGATCGCTATAAATTTATTTGTCAGAAAGTAGGTAAAAATAAATAAAAATTAAAGTGGATATTTTTTTAACAAGTGCGAAAAGTAATACTATTCCGCATGCAAAAGCGGTTATACGAACGACGCTGACCTGAAGCGGCAAAGACGGTTTGCGTAAGTGCTAAAAAAGTAACTTTTTTAACACTTTAAAGCTTTTTTACACTTTTAATTAGTGTTATGTTTTAATGCCTACTACAATAAACTTAAATATTAATGTATGCAATGTAACAGTAAACGCGACATCAACTGAACCAAGTTACCTTTGATTTTGTCATTATTTCTTTTAGTTCATGTGTCACTAGTTTTAAAATTTGACAGTTTCAAATAAATTTCATAGAAATTATTGAAAATTATTAGTAATAATAAATTTGAATGACTAAGAAATTAAAAAGGAATTTATACTGTTCAATGTTATTTCTACAAAAATATGTACATACAATTTTCTAAAATTAAATAATAAATGCATGGTTATGAAGAGGATAATTGTCTCTTAGAGAATAAGGAGGCTATGATTTTTTGTTGTAATATAGCCGTTGTGCTGTAAAAATAAAAAAACTGGTAAATTGAAAATTTTGTATCAGTCGTATAGCATGTAACACATTTTTTTTTACAAAAATTACTATTAGAAGTGTCTTACAGAAGTCGAAACATAAATTAAGGGGCCTAGTTTTAAAGTGTACAATCCAGTTATACTTTTTAAAATAACAGTAAAATAAATATCCCAATAGTTGTATTTTACTGTGCTGAATTTTATTAAATCACTTTTTGGGCCATGAGTAGGTACATTCATAACAGTGTTAAAACTCTCTGCTGACTTTTTATTGGATAAAACATATGGTAGGGGAGACCAAGAAGGGGATTTTGGGATTAACTACAGAGCGCGGCAATTTAATATCCCGAAGGACACCTTGTACCCGGTTAAGTACCTCCATCAAATATGAGCACCGTATACAGGGCTGAAAACAAAAATATAACCATTAGAATTTTCGGGAACGTCAAATTAATATAGGGTTAGTTAATTACATGCTATACAGTACGTATATTTTACTAATCTGACAATTTGACGTAAAGAAAGCGGAGGGCTACAAACTTGTAATAAATGTTTAAAGAATAACTTGAAATATATAATTTAAAATAATCCGAACGATTTCCATAAGCCGAAATAATAAAAGTATTTTTTTAATATAAATATTTAAAAATCTAAAGTCGATGAAAAGGTATACAATATATAACTTCTTTTTTCTTTTTATTATCTTAGCTTCGTAACCCAGTAGGTCTCTATGACGTTTAAGTAAATTCCCACACATTCTCCTACCAATAAAATGCTAATTTGAAAGATTGTATACTTAGAACAAGCCACTAATTTATTTAAATTATTTTTAAACTTTTTTTTATATCTAAAAAACAATATAAATTTCTTATTTTATTAAATGTAGTAGTAAAATAGTGCAAATAATAATACTGTGCTTTTCTTTAATGTCCCCCCTTTAATTTTTTAAACGAATCAATTAAAAAAATTAAAACACTGAAATATGAAATTATTACTATATTTTGTAAAATTGACAGACAAAAAAATTCAAGGTGTCGGCTGGGCTTGGGCTAATTATATATTACTAGGTAGTAGTGGAGCTTTTCTCATCTAAGGAGGTACCACCCCACTCACCCTTTAAAAGACCCGTGAAGTCTTAACGGACGTTTCGGGTTCTGGGTGTGTGAGTCAGTTTTCCTTCTTCCTTTTTTTATTTTTTTCCTTTTTACCCCAAACTTTGTCCCAATTATGGCGGCACGCCCGAAAGTAAAATGTTCCGGAGGTAAAATACCCAATTATTCGGATTTCGTTCTTTTTCCCACATGGTGACGTATGTGCTTACGTCCGCAACGATCTGGCTTGTGCTCGAGTTTCCAATCTTAAATCGGGTAGGCTCGATATCCTTTGGCTTAAACTTTCTCTTAGGTCTTCAACTAAATTTATCTGCTGTTTGTACCGGTTTTCATCTAATAACTCCTATGTAGAATTCTTTGACTTTCTTTCAACAAAGATCAATAGCATAATTTCTCAGTTTCCATCGGCTAAAGTAATCGTGCTTGGTGACTTCAATGTTCATAATAAGGATTGACTGGGCTCTTTAAAATCTTACCCCCAAGGCAGAGCAGCCAAAATCTTCGCAGTCAGTAACTCTCTTACCAACCTTATTATGGAACCCACCCCTTTTTTAGAGTCCCAAATCAGAGTTCAAATCCCCTGGATCTCTTTCTTACCACCAACCCCGAACTCTATCAAGCATCTGTCACAGATCCTCCAGGTCCCTCAGATCATGGCTTAGTTACTATATCTTACCCTGCACATCCCGAGGTAAATAAATGCATGCCACCACGCACCGTATGGCACTACAACTTAGCAGACTGGGATGGCCTGAGGAACTTCTTTGCCACTTACCCCTGGGATTTCATCTGCTTTTCTTCTCGTGATCCTTCTAAAATTTGCAATTAACTATCTGAATCAATTCAATTGGGCATTGAAACCTATATTCCACACACCATTAAAAACCCCAAACAATCCAATAACAAACCCTGGTTTTCCAAATCTTGTGATAAATTGTGTGTATAATATTAAAAGTTTCTGCTCACAAGAAGATTCTACAGGATCTTAGTCCAGAAAACCGATAAGCCAGCATTGAAGCAAGAAACTACTACAATCAAACAATTTCTTAAACCAAAGACTCCCTCGACAATCGTATTAAAAACAAAGTTCTTTCTTGCTCAAATGGCAGCAAATCTTTCTGGTCCTTTGCGAAAAACATAAGTAGGAATTTTGTTCCAGTTCTTTTTTATCACTTACTTTGGAAGACAAAATTATTTCTACCGCTAAAGGAAAGGCAAAACTATTTGCTAATCAATTTGCTGCCAATTCAACCCTTCACCCTTTCGTAAATGATCCATTTCCATCTATTACCCCAGTTTTTCATAAAATGGCCGTTATTATTTTTAGGGTAAAACACATTGGGCGTATCCATTCTTCTCTTAACACCAAGAAATCGTCTGGGCTGGACGGCATACCAGCAGACGTTTTAAAAAAATGTGCTTCAGAACTTGTACCAATCTTAACTCGGTTCTTTCGAACTTCTTGCGACACAGGTATCTTTCCGAAAACCTGAAAGCTGCACGTGTTCAACCCATTTTCGAAAAAAGATCTAAATCTCTTCCATCTAACTATAGACCAATTTAAACTTTCTCAGTTCTTTGTATAGTAATTGACAAAATTTTGCATGACAGGCAGTAGGGATTTCGCCACAATAGATCTACAGCAGATTTTCTATTCTTTGTATTACACGGCTGAAATAAGTCTCTTAAGTTTCTAGGTAAGTCCCAAATCGTTGCTCTTGATATATCCAAAGCTTTTGGCCGGGTCTGGCATGCCGCACTTCTTAATAAACTGCCCTCTTATGGTCTTTTGACGTATATCAGTTATTGTGGACGGCCATTCTTCAAACTTTCACCAAGTAAATGTTGCCTTATGGCTCAGTTCTGGCACCAACTTTGTTTCTTCTTCATATCAACAACCTTCTCTCGTCCACAACTAATTCCATTCATAGTTTCGCCGACAATAGTACTCTTTTCTTCAGTTTTTAGCCCATCGCTAAACCTGATTTGGAAAACAAACGCAAAGTGATCTCTTTCGCAGGATCTAAATTTAATATTGGATAGGGGCGTCAAAAATATCGACTGTTTTAAGGCATTCAAAACACGATTATGTTCCTTGTCGCGAAAAGAGTTATCAAATCTATCAATTACGTATGAGCCGCCAAGTTTTACAGAGCAAAGATACCCTTAATCCCGTGGGCGTCATATTTGAAAGTAACCTTAACTGGCATAACCACATTGTATCTATAGCCACGGCAGCTTCAACAAAGCTTGGATTTTTCTTTCGAGCCAAAAAGTATTTTCCCTTTCTAATTTATATACTTTATATGTGTCCCAAATCCGACCTCCCTTAAAATATTGTTCTCAGATCTGGGGCATGGCGTTCCCTACAACCCTAAGCATTTTTGGTATCATTTAAAGAAGAGCTATTCGTCTCATTAATAATCCTTTACTTACAGAAATGCTTCCCTCTCTTGCCCATCGTCCGGCTGTGGAAAATTTATCGCTTTTTATAGGTACTTTCATGGGTTATGCTCCGAAGAATTGTTCAGTATAGTTTCTCCACTCACGGTTCCCAACAAAAAACTGTATGCATTCCTATACGATCCAACAGGACAGACACCGAACCTCCCACTTTGTTCGTTCTTTTAATCCTAGAGTTTTTGGAATGTGGAACCTGCTGCCCGCAGAGGTCTTTCCTTTCCCCCGCCAAATATTCAAGTATTTAAGTCCCGTGTCAACAAACCCCCTCTTACCTCGCTTAAGACACCCACGGTACGATAGTACTTAGGCTTTTAGCCTTCGTGGTTTGTTCAAAGATTTAAAAAAATTATCGCCAGCATCACCATTAAAAATATTTTTAACACCTAATTAGTGACTTCTAAATCTTTGTCAATAAAGGTGACACGGAGTCTGAAAGACTCCTAAAATTTCTATATGGTAAAACACATATAATAAAATATTTTACATTTTGGCATGTAAAAACAAAAGGCATATACTGGATAAGCAATAGGTAAAGGTATATATGCCAGTAAAGCAACAACAAAGGATGTACGTGAGTCATCCAATCCGAAATGTTTCCATGCCAGTATTCACGTTAGACTGTCTTTTTTCTTCACATTGCCACTGTGTTGTTATTTAGCTGATCCGGTATATTGTTTCAAAACACTATTTTGTAAAAAGTGAAAAATACATAATTTACAAATCACAGAAAAGAGCCTAAATTTAAATAAAAATATGGTGTTTTTAAATAATATTACATTTTAGCCTAAGGTACTAAATCGAATTATTATTTTGGACTTAAATGGATCTTAAATGTAATAAAAAAACAAGAAATAACACAAATAATATACTCATACCCCAAAGGTAAAAAGACGTGCAAAACATAAAATATAGTAAAATGTATCGCTATTGCAACAATAGAGGCAGTATTTATTAAACACTGCAAGCATATGTGTCTTTTGCAGCTTCTTTTATTTTCAAGTTTTTTATCCGAAATGTCACTTACGGGAATGTCTTGAAAACAATAGATAATTCGTCTTAGATATCTTAAAGGCTTGCCATATTTAACCTTTTGATTATGCAATTTTTAACTAACAGATCAGCTAATTTTTAATAATAAAAAACTACTTTAAATAAAATTTAACGTAAAGGCCATATAAACACTTGCGGCTAGTCAACGAAGGCAAGGGAGGCTTAACCTCCCATAAGTTTAACCATAAATGCGGCAATACACAATTTTTGTTTGCATTTATGGAAATATTAAGTATTTTGCTTTAAATAAATGCGGGTACCCTAAAAAATTACAAGGCCTTTTCTGTGTTTATATAGTTTTTTATGACTTTAGCTTCCCCTGTTCTCCAATGCACGAGCCGCCACTGCTTATATGTAAAAAAAGAGTTAGTACTAAATTTAACCTCAACAAGTCATACTTATCAAATTAGGTTTTGTTGACACGGAGTATGAGAGACTTCGTGATTCACCTAACTTGATATCAGATAAACGTTTAATGCTGCCTTTTAAGCACCTTCTATTAGACTACAGTCTAGGAAAGTACCAAAAATAGTAAGTTTTATTTACTATTATTGTGGTGGTAGATATGCGCCAAAACAAAATTTGCAGACAAACTTCTGTTGCCAGTTAAGGGTTAAATATTGTATTCTTTTAAACTTTACAACCATCAAATTTAAAGCATTTAAACTTATTATAGAAAAAGCTTTAGAAACTCCATTTTGTGATATCTAAAAGCAAAGTGCCGTATTCAAATCAAAACACGTTTTACTCTTAAGTGATCCTCGGAAAATTATATTGTATACATATTTTTCAGGCATATATACCCTTTTTATCAGCTTAATGGAATTTTTGGGTTTTTCCATTAGAGACACAATTCGTATAGTTTGGGGCGGTCGCGTAACAAATTAAAATGTATTTTAGGAAATAATGTGACAAAAACGTCGTTATTTCTGGTTGAGTTAAACTACAAAATTTATTTAAACAATATAAATAAATCGAAATTATTACTTTTAGAATATATATTTTCAAGTATTTAGTTTAAATAAATGTAAATATAGTTGTTATTTTAATAGGAAAACACACATATCTTTAATTTTATTTAAAAATTATTACATTCGGTCTATAAATAGAATTAGAAAGACGTAAGATCTTTTGCTAGGAAAGATAAAAGTATATTATATGGGTGGGTCTTAAAATTAAAAGCAAGGCAGATTTTGAGTCAGGATAAAGTAAACATAATAACACTTAAAATTAAGTTTATTAGATATAGTTTAGCATGTTTAAAATAAAGTTCAACAGTAAACCTGTTGCCTTTTTTGTTTATTTTTAAAAAATTAAGCTTTTCTAATCAAGTTCAGGGTTTTATTTATAGTTTTCTACCCATTTACCACAATAAGTAAAAGGACGGAAAAAAACTTCCTTCTAAAAGTTTTATAGAGTTCGCATTAATGCAATGACCTTTAAATGACACTACGGATGACACCGACACCAAAGCGACACCCGACTGTTGCATCACAACGCACTGCGCCAAATTGTCAAAAACAATTTGATTGTGTTATAACACCCTTAGCTAAAACCGTGGCTGAAACACGCAGCGCTCTCTATGCGTGACACAACTCACTGCGCCAATTTGTCAAAAAACTATATAATTGTCTTGTGACGCCTTTGAGTTGAAACACTGTGTTGATATGGGAACCAGTATCAGTGTCACTGTTTTAACAACCGAGAATTTAGAGTGTTACACATGACTAAAAAATATTAGTATATACAGGGTGATTCACGGTCGATGGTAGGTTAGACGTTTATGAAAAACGGAACGCAGAATTTTTCTGAAAATTTGGCATCTTACATTTTCTTACCTGTTCTATCGATCTAAAATATTTTCAGCATTGCGACGTTGCCTCTTCTATCAAAAAGTCCTAGAAACTTTATTATTATATTAAATAAAACTACCTCCTATATTAACAAGTTTTTATATTCGCCCTTTTATTATAAAACTTTTTGTTAATATTGCCCTATACCTATCTCTATCGGTTTTCGAGATAAAAAATAATTTGTGTTAAATATGGTCCAAAACATGGCCCTAATTAAACTTAAGTAAATTAGTGCTCTCAATTCATGAAAAGTTGATGTTTTTGTGGTAGTTTAGACAGACACGATGTATTTAATTTACACCGAGAAATCGACTCCATATCATACAGGGCGTGCTAAAATTACTATTATTTCCGTTATTCTTAAAAGGGGTCAAAATATCATTTTTTCAAATGAAAACCCCTGTATATTACTCAAAAAAATTAAAGATGAAGAAGAACGCTTTAAGATGACATATCATGTCCCTATACCTAAATCATCAAGTTTTCTTAAAAAACCGCTTTTTTGTGAAAAATTATTTTTAAAGAATTTAATGTTAAGTAACCATGGATATATCAAGCTTATGACACTTTGGTGACTTTTATAAGTAACTTATAAACAGTTATTGACAGTCTTTAAAATAATCTTCCAAAATGAAACGTGATACGAAAAATGGAGTTTCAAGAAAAATTTGAACTAAATGTTTTCTGTATTTTTAAGAAGAATAAAATTAGCTTTTTATTTATGATGACAAACTCAATGCTCAGAGATATCTCAAAATACTAAGGAAGACTGTTACCGTTTTTGTTGAAAATTTGTCTTTAGAGGAATATAGGAATTCGTGGTTTCAACTGGACGGATCGCCAACTCATTGTACCCAGGAAGTTTCCAGGAAACTTTACGAAATGTTTGACGATCGTTGGTTTAGGCGCTTGGGGCCATGGGATTGTCCACCGAGATCACCCGATTTCACGCAGCTTGACTTTTTTGTTTTTTGGGTGTTTTAAAAGAAAGGGTGTACATTACTTCAGTGCCTACTCAAGAAGAACTGCGACGGCGAATAATGCGGTGTATTGAAGATCTGGATTCCCATCAAATTGAAAAAGCAACTACGAGTCGTGTACAAAAGCACATTTTGATAATGTTTAGAATGTAATGGCCATTTTCAGCATTTATTTTAAAAATTTGTTATTTTGGTTGTTATTTTAATTCGTCCTAATTATGCTCATTTTCTGTACTTTCACATGTTAATTTAATTATTTTGTAGTCGTACAAACTTCCTTTCGTTCATTGGTCTTAATTCAGGATACATTTGGTTAAATTTTTTGCAACTTCTGGCAATGATTTGATCACACTGTCCGTGTAAAATAAATAATTTTATAAAATTCAATGTCACCAAACTATCATAAGCTTGATATTCCCATCTTCTTAAGGCGTTCTTCTTCATCTTTAATTTTATTGAGTAATATACAGGGGTTTCATTTGAAGAAATGATCTTTTGACTCCTTTTAAGAGTAACGGAAATAATAGTAATTTTAGCACGCCCTGTATGATATGGAGTCGATTTGCCGGTGTAAATTAAATACATCGTGTCTGTCTAAACTACCACCAAAACATCAACTTTTCATGAATTGAGAGCACTTATTTACTTAAGTTTAATTAGGGCCATGTTTTGGACCATATTTAACACAAATTATTTTTTTATCTCAAAAACCGATAGAGATAGGTATAGGGCAATATTAACAAAAAGTTTTATAATAAAAGGGCGAATATAAAAACTTGTTAATATAGGGGGTGTTCCATTTAAAAAAATAAAGTTTCTAGGACTTTTTGATAGAAGCGGCAACGTCGCAATGCTGAAAATATTTTAGATCGATAGAACAGGTAAGAAAATGTAAGATGCCAAATTTTCAGAAAAATTCTGCGTTCCGTTTTCCATAAACGTCTAACCTACCATCGACCGTGAATCACCCTGTATAATTTTCCCTACACCCATTTACCTACGGCACTAAGCTTAAAGTGTAGTTAGAATGGAAATATATCTGCTATTATTTAGATTTAAATGATCATAGTTCCAAAACTATTAAAGAAATATATATTAAATATGGTTAATGCCATATTTGATATATTATCTATCTTTTACAAAAATTTGCTCTCTTTAGATCTTTTTAATGGTGACATAATATAAAAAGTGTTCCATTTAAGACAATTACCCTTTTAATTTTTAATATCCACTTGTTTCTTTTGTTAGGCTCCAAAGTTAGTAAACACAATTCTGTTAAATTTTTGTACAATATTTTTATTTCCATTCTTTTTAGTAATATATTTTTGCACGCTTGTGCTTGGCAAATAATTTGATAGTCAATAATTAAAAAAAAACCTTGACCGTTTTGCAGTTTTGTGTTCTTAGTTTCTAAGTAAAATCCCTTGACCGCTGTGCAATCTAGTCTTTTTTTTATAAAAATCTTGTACACTTAACTAGCTCTAAAACCTAATCACTCTTAAGATATGGGAAATATGTTTAATACATTTTTTAGGTCTTGTGAGTATACGATCATTTTATACATCACTTAGAGATTTGTTAAATAAATTATATCAATTCTTATTTTGTATACAGGTGTATACAATTTAATTGAAGGTGTTAAAATACAGGATATAATTTCTTGGCCCATTTTAGGAAGAAAAGTTAATATTAACATATGTCCTAAACCTGCTAACTTTAAAGCTGCAGGGCGTTATTTAAAAAAAATCTTATTCTTATCATACCTTTGAAACTGTTCAATATATTTTAATGAAATTTGGCATGCGCCTACTAATCACCAATAGATTTTTTTTTATTATAAAACATTTTTTATTATATTTACCAGTGGCGTCCGTATGGGATAATTACTGAAGATGTTTCACAAAAAAAAATTAATACGCCATTACTTTTTCCAAAAATAAAAATATTGGCACAATATTGGGCACTAGCCAACTAGTTTAAAATAATTTTGCCATACCAAAGATGCATTAAAAACGATTTTTTTACGCAAAAATGGTGCATCGAACAAAAAAAAACTTTGAAAGTTGAATTTGTTGCAAAATAAATGGAAATTTTAAAAATAATTTTTACTCTTGGAAAAAGAAATGGCGTACCATATTTTTTTTAATCTTCAGTGTACATCCCGTACGAATGCCACTGGTAAAAATCATTAAAAAATCTTCCACTGTAAAAAATGCATAATGGTGCTGAGTAGGTGCGTGTCAAATTTCATGAAAATATCCCGAGCAGTTTTAAAGTTAGCTTAAGAATACGATTTTTTTTAAATTTTAACACTCTGTAGCTCAAAAGTTGAAAGTTTTGGGACGTACGTTAATATGAACTTTTTTTTCCAAAATGGGCTGAGAAGTCATATACTGTATCTCTAATCAATAATTGAATTACATTAATATTGGGGAAAATTACCTTTTCCTACGACCACTTGTGAAAATAGCAAATAGCTCACTGGTTTCATGCATAGAAAATGCGTTATATCACACTAGTGTTGCAAAGTACTTTACAGCACTAGTGTTGCAAAGTACTTTACAACACTCGTGTGATATATTATATTATGATGTCATTCTAAAAACTGCTATTGGTTTTGCAAGAGACATATTTATTGTACTGATAGTAAAAAAACGTTTTACTTACCTTAAACAGTAAAACCCAAATTAGCGAAAATCATCTTATTAACGTTAAGTCACTATATTAGTATAAGCTTTCTTTTAATATTAAAAAGAGTAATAATAAAATTTTTCCGAAAAAATAAAAACATAACCACAAAAAACAACTTTCACTGACTGCTCGCTCAGTGGCACAGAGTTGTCAGGTAAGTAGATAAAATTAAAAATCTCCCTCCTACCTTTGAGCATGCACTCTATAGAGACAGCCTTGCCGCTTGACCGTTCGACCTAAAGCGCCAGAAAAAAAAAATCCTATAGATCAAATTCCTTTCTCTCTGTCTTCGTGTACTCAAACAACTGGTTAAACCTTTTTTAATTCCTTAATTAAACCTGAGGCTAATACACACTTTATGAATCCACTTTCTTTTATCCATTCATAAATAGTATCAGACCCTTTCGACGTTGCCATATGCTTTCCATATTTTGCGTGGTATAACGGACGTTTAGTAGTCATTTTTTCTTACTTTTAGGACTTTAGGTTATGCATTTACAGTTTTCATATTTTTTTCAAAAATATAAGAAAAAATGTAATTTTACTTAATTTTATATGTGTTGTTCAGTTTCATTAACTCGTTTTACCAATTTTACCCCACCCAGCACCCCTTTTCACTCCCCGGTCCCGTAAGTTTGTTTACTGATATTTTTTAAAAACAGAATATTTTGGATATGCGCCACTTACGTTTTAATAAGAAGAGTGTCTAAAATATGTAAGTATCAATAATTTTTAAAAAACCCTTAAAATAGCAGAAAACTGTATTAAACTATTATCGTTATTACCTAACCAAACCAGACAATTTTTATAAGTGAGGGCCTTTTTAAATTCCAAAATGATAAAAGTTATATAATGCTTTTAGGTAGGTGATTTTCGATGTAAAAATATTGTCAAAACAGTATAATATAGCAGTGAGGAAAAGTACATTTCACACTAGTGTTACAAAGTAAAAATCACCCTAGTGTTGCAAAGTTCTCAATTGTTTTTATTTTTTCTGTAAAGACAAACTTTATTTTTTTTTTTGGTGAATAATTTGTGGTCGTAGGAAAAATAGTGTACAGTACTCGTGTGAAAATGACTTTCTTACACTCGTGGGTTTGTCGCACTCGGCTAACGCCTCGTGCTACAATATTCACACTCGTGTGAAATTAGTCATTTTCCACACTTGTAATGTAATATACTATTTCTGGCGCGCGATCTAATATTGTACTATAAAAGTCTATATGTTACCAGAACAATAATAAAAGAGACACTCAATTGGCTGTAAATAGCTTAAAACATAAAACAAATCAAAAGAATCCCCACTAATCCAGAAAAATACGCAGAAATAAGTTTTCGTTGACAATATTGCGCTGTTTCTAAACCCTTACATGATCTATCTGGCCTGTCCGAGAAATGTATGTGTTGAATTTGTACACGTTACGGTACATGATTTAGATTTCTTTTGAAGCAATAAATCTGGGTATAAAGCGCCGTTCGAAACAGAAAACTTTTCGAGATAGTGCGCCCGACAATATCTCAGATTTATAAGTAATAAATTGTTTTGAAGAATAAAAAACAAACGATGTTGTGACACAATCTGATACTAGTGTTCACGATGTAATTCTCGTAACTGACTTTTTCAATAGGACCTATTTGTAGTAATAAAGATTACAACCAGTAGTAATTTTTCATCAGTATGATATTGGGATATAATTTTTGTTGTTTTTAAATAAGGTATTAAATAAAAAGTTAACCTTAAATAAATAAAACTTTTTATATTTTACATTATAGAATAAGAAAAGTTTTATCTAAAAGAATGTTCAGTGCCGGACGAAGGGCTTTTGCGCCCCCTTTGCATTTGGAAACACAGGATTTTTGATTTGTGGCCGAGAAAATTAAAGAAAAAAATGGTCCTTATCTTTCAAAAGATGCCTTTTCTAATGGATGGTAATTATTTGGGTACATGCCGAAAAATTAAATTAAAAGTACTAAAAAACCAAAAAATTAAAACAAGGAGAAAGATAATTAAAAAACGACGTCTTGGTGGCAAATCTGCCACCGATGTCAAGAATAAATTGAATAAAAATAATAAAAATACAAATTAACTATTATTAAGGTTTCAAAATTTAAAATTTTTATCATTTTCTTAGGATATTCTGAAATCTTTTTGACATTAAATGTCAAATATAATTATCTTTTACTTGTTTTAATTTTTTTGATTTTTTAGTACTTTAATTTAATTTTGGCGTGTTCCCAAATAATTACCATCCATTAAATGAATCCGTCAAACTACAGAACATATCTTCAATGCCTTTTCTAGTTATCTTGCGTTTTTACGCCACTTTTTACTTTCAATAAAAGAAAAAAAAGAAAGGTTCTCGTGTTTTCAAGTTGCGCCCTTCTTTAAGATCCCATACCAGTACTTAATACTTCTACTTTCTTGCACCCTATTTTTGCCCCTCTCTCCCTTCCCAGCGGTCACTTTACAGATTCAAGCTAATCCGGCACTCACTAATATATTACAATACGAAGTGTACGTTGAAATAGACTACACAAAGTTATACGACCCGCCCAATCCAATAGTCAAAACATGTTCATGTTCAAAAATTGCAAGTAAAACATTGTGGTAAACTTGTCTGACAAGAAAGTGACGCGTTTGCCCCCACCCGAAACATTTGACATTGACAGGCTGGTTTAAAGCGCGGCTTCCATATTTAGCGGTATGAATATTCGTGGTAGACTCGTCAAAGGAACCTCCTGAAAAGGTTTTAAAAGTGTTATTATCATGAAGTCAATTTCATTTCTGGCCCAGAAACTACCAGTTTTAAATCAAACTTCTATCATTCTTATTGGTACACCTTTATTTAAATTAAATGCTTTTACCAATAAAATTATATTTCCTAGGCAAATGCTATTTGCCTGGTCAAATAGCATTTGATCCTATTTGCCCAAGCAGTTTTTAGGCAATTGAAAATAGAAATATTTCTATAACCAGACGGGCATGCAAAACTGTCACATTTGGGGGTCATGGTTAGTTCTGGTTAGTTAAGTCTTTTTTTTCAATTTCTTAATAAAGCAAATTAAAAGGGAAATATTTGACTAACCAAAAATGTTACAATTTTGTATGACCATCGTGTATAGCGCTTCGAACCAATCAAATACACGTACTTTTGCTCTTTACTGTAGTCTGCAAAACATATTATACGTATGTTATCGTGGGTATGATATCAAATATATTTCAGTTATTTGCCTAACAAAGACCACGGCAAATGAATTTACCTAGGCAATAGGTCTTTAAATAAAAAATATTTTATGTCATTTGCCCAGGCAGAAGAAATTTGCCTAGGCAAAAGCCATTTGCCTAAAATAACCACTTGCCTGCGACACATATTACACAGTTTGTTTAAAGTTTTTAGATATTATTTGTTCAAGACGACCTCGCTATTCAATACCCACTTTTAATAATTTAATATAAATAT
>JACEGR010000598.1:0-45211 GCA_014170235.1 Listronotus bonariensis
AAGTACTATAGTGCAATTTTTAATCATTATGACTATATGGAGTCTCAGAGACTCCTGCTTAAAGAAACTTAAACAAAAATAGATATGACAAAAACATTTTTAAAATTTGTTTAAATTATATACTTGGCCTTAAACCTAATGACATATCAGTAAAATATTTTAAAAAATCGTACTAAAACCTATAGCTTTTTAATATTAATCAGTTTTTATTGGGGCAAACTTTCAACATGTTAAAACAACATTTATTTTAATTTTTCCATTATCTAAGGTGTCAGACAAATAAACGAAATGTAAAAAAACTTTGTTTTTCTTCACATATTAAAACGTGCAATGCAAGCTTCCAGTCAATTTTTTTAGCATATATAAGGTGTACTTTTTGCCCACTTGTAACGGTTTTTGCCATTAAAATAATTTTTCATTTTGCTTATTAGACTATTTTTTTCTAGTTCCAAATCGTTTTTATCTCCAACATTGATTGTTTGCTGTCTGTTTCATGATTCATCATCTTCCTCAAATTAGTCGATATCGCTGGCATCATCTTTTCTTTAAACTAATTTTCTAATGTACTTTCGTAATCTATTTCCCCAAATCTAACTTTTTTTGATAAAGATGACACCTGAGACATTTTCTACCCTAGAATAAACAAAAATAACATAAAAACCAAAAATTTATTTAAAATTTTAAATTGTTACACTTTTACTATATATGAGTCTCCAAGACTCCTCTAACACTTTAGGCAAGGATTTTAACCATGTAACTACTTACACTGCACTGCCGACTGGAAAGGATAACGTAAACTAATGTTAGCGAAAAGCAAGATCGTTTAACTAGGTAAGGTTGCCTCATTACGTCACATATGTACCGCACTGCTACTATGAGGGCGAAAGAGCGCAATATACAATATTTAAAAATCAGCTAGAATAATCATTGTTAAATAATTTATTAATAGGAAATAAAGAAATTACAATAACAACTGGAATTAACAGTATTTAAAAGTATTTCCTTTAATATTGACAAAAAAACTCAAACTACACTGTTAGAAACTTCATTAAATAATGAGCAAAATACATAATAATATGTGACGTATGGTCCGCCATGTTGCAAGGCTTACGAGGCAACCTTATCTAGTTAAACGATCTTGAGCGAAAGGTACATGGAGGGTGGTAAGAAGAAGCCAAGCAGTATTCAAAATATTTTTAATAGAAAATCGCAATGAGTCTGAGAGACTCCAGTATAGTACTTAAGGGTTAGCGTTGTTTGTCAAATTTTATTAAAAATGCGATGATCTCATATTTCGACAACTAATAAAAGTTAAATTGTGAAAATTTTGTCTTTTACTTCCAATTTATTGCAATCAAAATAAATAAGACATTTTAGTTAAAATAAAAAAAAAACCTAAAGTGCAAAATTTAAAAACCCAAGAATATTGCCGATATTACTGTTCAATTCTACTTGTCATGGAATCTCCAAGTACCGAATTTTATAAACGCAGCTTAAGCGGTTTAAAAGATATGTGCGCTTCTGTACTTTTACCAAAAATTTGGTGTAGATATTTGAAATAAAATGCTTGTATTGTCATTAATATTTAGATGGACATAGACAACGTCAATAATAGAATAAATGAAATAAGTTTTAAAAGTATATAAAAGTCCTTAAATAAAAAAGTATAAAAAGTTATCGTAGTTACAGATAAAAATGCAATCAAAATGCTTCAAAACTAAAAAATATATAGACATTTTCACAGGAGATCAACAAACAATACCGCTGCAAATAAAACAATATATATTAAACAAAAAACAAAACACGACACTTTCAAAATGAGTTGGTATATCAGAGGAATAACAAGCACCAGACAATCAAGAATATTATAAGCATTCCTTAATCGAGTAATACTTCCTATTAATCAGATATTGCTTAGGCCGCATTTAAAAAAATTAATGCCTCTTAGGCCCCTGATATAAGCCGGAAGTGCGTTAAACACCTTAATACATCCCATCCTTGCACCCCTGCCTAACAATGCCGAACTATGCGATGGAATGACCAGGTCATTCCTTCCCCTCGTTCGCATGTGAGTACTTAACTCAGAATTTGTTTTAAAAAACTAAGGATTATTTTTGACAAATGTGGCACAATTAAAAGCAAATAGTGACGGAACCGTGAGTATATTCAGCTCCCTAAATTCACCCCCACAAGACCCATTATAACCCATCCTTAACATTGCTTGCAGTCCTCTTTTTGACAAACAAACACTCGAGAAAAATTTATAACAGACGATCTGTACCAAAAAATTTTGCTGTATGAAATAATAGACTGAATACAAGCAAAGTAAAAGGCCCCTAAAGTATTAACAGAAACCTAATCTCGAAGATATCGAATTACATAGGTCCTGAACATATCTTGGAAACTATGTGGTAACCTGGTCATTCCACTGCAAGCCAGCATCCGGATACACTGCCAAAAACCTTACACAGTCTACCTGCTTAATACTAGACCCTTTAAAGTTTGTCCTGTACAATTTCCTGTGATGAAATATAAATGGGACATCGCATTAAAAAAAAAAAACTGTAGCCCAAAACGATTCCGGCATACTGTTAAATTCTTTATGTCGAATACCTTTCAAATACCTAATTTTGTAAATGCAGCTTAAGCGGTTTAAAAACATTTAAGAGTTGCAGCATCTTTTACTTAAATAATACTAGCCGACCCGTGTCCACTTCTGTTGGGCTTTTATTTTTATTTATTTTTTTTACTTTAAGTTTAATCATAAAATTACATTACACTCCTAAATAGTGTAGCTTTGTTCAGTATTTCCAAAGATTAGTCCTTACAAACAAAGTTACTAACTTTACCTCTTTATAATATTAGTACAAAAGTATAAAATGGTTTTTTATTACTGTTTTTAACAATAGATATACTAGCTATTTATGTATCAAGGGTAGTTACTAGGACTATAATGCCCTGAAGGTCGATCGATAGGTCTAGATTTCGACCTGATGGGCATTATAGTCCAGTAAAGCCCGTGGTGCCTATATATTTTACCCAAAAAATAGTTTTCAATGACTAATTACATTATTTATTCGCAATATAAAAAATAAGTTGCACCTGTACCTGTATACGTAAGTAGATAATGACTGGTGTTAAGTTTGACTTTGATGTTTCTATCAGTTAGTTAGTTGGCATTTTTTATTTAATGATTTGCTCAAAATGGAAGAAATTCCACAAAATATAAGAGAAAATGCCATAAAAGCGACCGAAAATCTTTGCCAGTTAAATCAAGGCAACAGTATGATCGGGAGTATGGCATATTTGGTATTTGGAAAGATGCGAACGCAATTCTTCAAATAACCGAAACCGTTTTAATGGCATATTTTCAGGAACTGGTAAGTTATTGATTTTATTTTAATACATATGTTTGTATAAACTTGATCTTCATTGTGAGAGAAATAAAATTGGAGAAGCAATAAAATTTCCATATTAGCGCATTATAAGCGGGCATTATCATAATGCCCGCTTATAATGCCCTAGATGTGATAGCAGGTATTATTGCTACCATAACATATTCCGTTTCTAAGGTATTACAGATCAATAATAGATGGGTAAAACATAAGATATGTAATAGTATGTTTATTTTCTGGAAGATTACGTTAAAAAAATATTTCGACCGTAAGCTTATAAACCTTGGTTTGGAGTTTAAAACCTTCTCTGTTTTGTAGATGATTTTACATTAAATATTTTAATAATTTATTTCTTTAAAAGTAATCTTAACTTTTATTATATTATGCAAGGACAGAATAGTTCTCCGTAGTATAAAAAAGCTTTAATTTTCTTAAATGTTTGAAAAAGGATTTTATTCTGAAAAAGTCAAAAAATATTTTGTTTAATAGATATAAACTTTATAAAAAATTAATTATTAATTTTTATGTAATTTTGGTACCTGATTACTTTTAAGGTTAACTTTTAATAATAGTTCTATTTAGTGTGTCCAAGATGTCACAAATGGACAAATGGACCAAAAAATTTCTATATTTAAAACGACATTTTGGAAAAACTAATTGTATGTTTCGATACTAGGAACTACAAAGTTTTACTTAAATTGGTAACATAAAGATAAGTAAACGTTTTGTCTGATTAAGCATTATTGTATTTTTATTTATAATTAGGTTATATAATAGGTAAAGTCTTGCCTTACTCTAAACCTAAATTTTGCCATTAATATTAATTTGGTAAAAAATATGCACACACGAATCTTACTTTTTTTAATATCTTTTACCGAATTGTTTTTCGTTATTCTAAATATAACTTGTTCTGTATTTTACTGATTTGAATTTTTTTTGTATTTTTTGTTTCCATAGGACTTCTTGTTTCAAAATGGCGTTACAAAATTCAATTTAAATTTTTATTCCATTTGGCTTCTTAAAACACACTGTATATTGTGACGTATATTTTAAAAACATAAGGGCTACTTTACGTCACTGGGCAAATGTACCATATGGAACTATCTTCTTGGACCATGAGACCGGTGGGCAAAAAACTAACTTTTCATTTTATCAACTAACTTAATTTCGTACGGGCATACCCCCTACTAGGGGTAGCCCTTACGGGGATTAACTAAAACTTTAACTTTATACTTGACTACACTTTTACTACCTACTTCTTATCTAATCTGATGTCCTTTTAATTTCTTTCTCTTCATCTTTAAATATTAAATTTTCCAGTGTTTGTTTTGCCTTTCTACGCGACCCAGTTTGTTTAATGTTTTTATTTTATTATTATGAGAGTAACCTAGAAGTTTGTTTAATTTATACTTTAAAAACCTTGACACCTCACGTATATCTTTATTTAGAAAAATTCCCAATGTTAAGTAACCTAGTTAAAATGTAAACTTATTTTAAAATTTTCAAAAATGTATATTTTTAAAATTCCCAAAATATATACTTTTTTATACTAGGTGTTCACAATATAAAACAATTTTTTTAGGACTAACAATTTAATGGCATAAATGCTCTTTTAAGAACCTATTTTGATTGGCCAGACAGCACCGAATGCAAACGCTTAGCAAGATTTATGATCTTTTTTAAACCTACAGTTTATTCTTTACACCCGTTTATCCAATGTTATACTACTTTAATACGAACATTTATTTTATGTTAAAATAAATGTTGTTTTTAATTGTATATTTTTTATGTTGTATATAATTATTCTATAGTTTCAGTTCTAAAAAAAAAAGGAACACACATTGTTCTTTATTTCTAAATAGCTAAGTGCATGGCCATGAAGTGAATAATTGTCCCTTAAAAAGACAAGCATACAACGTTTTTATGCAAAATTATGTCTGAAATAAAACAAAAAATAAAATAAATAAAAAATATAGGAAAATAAAGCCCGTATAAAGTTTTTATACGGTGGTGGAAAAAATATAGTATAAACAACATGCCTAGTGTTTGACCTAAAATTTAATTGTCTTTACGTTAAATTTAATGTAATTTTTAATATAAACATTTAGCTCAATAAAGTAACACAGGTAATGTGTGGAAAAGTGACTGCTTGTAGAACGCTATCAGGTAGATATTTTACCAAGAATGCAGGCATGTAAACAAGATGACGCATTTTTGTTGTTTCACTGGTCTATATATTCTTTAATTTGGCTGAACGTAAATAAAATACTGCAGCCTCTTGATGTAGTAAACACGTCCTATAGTAAACTACTCCAAATAGTAAACATCAAAATATTCCCATTGTGAATTCTATACAATGAACAACTAGCCGCTCGAAATAGTAAATAACAGATTAAGACAAGAAAATAATTCCAAAACGTGTATTTTTTATTTAGTATATGCAGTTATTATTTAATATAATAATAAAAAAATATATGTATGTTTATGCTATGAGCGGAGGTTTAAACCCCTTCTCCCTTAGAAAGAGTAAGAAAGAAAATTAATATGACAAATTATTTTATTTTCTATGTTTTAAATGTTTATGATTAACCCTCCTTCCCTTGGAATTGAGAAAACAAAAAAACATGTAGTAAAGAAAATAATGTATTTTGAAGATAAGGACCTTTTATTTGGTGTTTGGAAATTTTGAAACCAAACTTCTTGTCAATCATCTTCCCCCTATAAAAAAGTTATAAATACGTCCGTGATTATGCCAATAAGTATACCT
This sequence comes from Listronotus bonariensis, assembly GCA_014170235.1. Classification (NCBI taxonomy): domain Eukaryota; kingdom Metazoa; phylum Arthropoda; class Insecta; order Coleoptera; family Curculionidae; genus Listronotus; species Listronotus bonariensis. Next base: position 6,163 of record JACEGR010000598.1, read on the forward strand.
ACTACTCAAAACAATATACATGGTGTCCGGAAAGGTGAGGTCATAAATGGTAGAGGTGATGAGAGAGCCCAAAATATTGTTGGTACTTCATATAAAAAATATCTATAGTTAAAGAGATATTGACCTTCCGGATATAGCATAAAAATATTTGAATTACAACTTTAGAACTGTTGCCATAGTACTAATGCCATATGGGCAAGTGAATAACCTTATACTAATGCTTCTTTCCTTGGGTAAACGGTTGTTCAGTAATTCGGAATTATACAAGGTGAGACGATTTTATTTTTATTTATTTTATGCATTTTTACCACAGGTGACAGGCTTGACAGTTTGTTTTGATTGCTTGATTTCTTTACTATTTTTGTTTGATAAGGTATACCATATTTTACCGTTTTTAATAAAATAGTATTTAAATCCATAATAAAACATAAACATACTAGCATTTTGTATGTTATAAAAAGGTGTTTGCAAAAATTATTAAAATATGGTAAAACTATATAAAGAATATTCTTTATTCATGATATAAAGTTTAGGGGGTTAAAAAACACCATTTGAGTAGGTTTATCACATTTTAATTACAGCCCCACAAAAATAAAAAAGCTAGTGGTCCGAAGGAGTAGACCATGGTATCTTTATATTTTTAGGGTCGCTAAATCCGAATCTAGTGTCGGATTGACCCCATCAGGTCATGATCAAGGTCATTTCAAGGTTAAATCATCAAAATTTATTGAAAATGGATCACAAACATGGTACCTTTATGTTTTTGGGGTCGCTGAATCCAAATCCGGGAGGATCAATTTTACCACGAATTCGCATTTAGCAACCCAAAAACTTCAAGATATCATGATTTTGGTGCATTTACAATAAATTCGACCAAGAATGTGGTTTCAGCAACCCCAAAAATATACAATTTGCTATGATTGTAGCCTATTTTTAAATAAATTTATTGATTTGACCCTAAAATAACCCTGACCTGACGGGATCAAACTGACCCCGGATTTGAATTCAGCGATTCCAAAAACATTAAAATACCATGATTGTGGTGCCTTTTTGATGAATTTTAATGATCTGACCTTGACTCTAACCTGATGGGGTCAAACCGACCCCAGATTCGGATTCAGCGACCCCATAAACAATACTATAGTCTGGTCATTCGGACCATCAACCTATTTTTTACTTGGTGGGCTGAGATTGACCTTAAAATGACCTTGACCCTGACCTGATAGGCTCAAATCGACCCCAGATTTGGATTCAGTAACCCCAAAAACATAAAGATGTCGTGGTCTAGTCTTTCGGACCAATAACTTTTTGATTTTTGTGGGGCTATGTAATTGTTTAAAAAAATATAATTTATTAGAACATACAAAATTGTGGTATATCTGGATTTAATATGCAGTTTTATGAAAAATTGTTCAAGATATATTTTTACAATTATCATTTTTGTAGAAAAAAGACAAAGGAAATTAAAAGGTCAAAGCAAAATGGTAAATATATCAGTTGTGTCAAAAATGCATACATAAAATTTTAAAAAATCGTCTAACCCTGTATATTATTATAAGGTTATTCAGTTGGCCAAGTATCATTGGTACTGTAGCAATAATTCCCAAGTTAAAATTAGGTTTTTTTTCTCGTTCTATCTTTAAAGGTCAATATATCCCTAACGAACCGCAATATAACTTTTAAGTACTAACATTGTTTTTACCCAGTCTATCACCCCTATTATTTATGACCTCACCTTTCCGGATACTCTGTGTTTTATTTCAGAATAACACAAAGAAAACAAATCCAATAAAGAAGATTGTGTAATAATGCGCTTTACTTTACATTATTAAAATAACAAATAACCTTTTCGAAAACAAGCTACAATCAGTCTCTAATAATAGTAATTATCTTTGAACACAACCGTAAATTCTCAAAGAAGCAAGACTCGTTTTAATTGAATGAAAGACAAAAATGAACATAAAAAATAATAATAATTTCAAGACATCATTGAAAATCTTTAATTAAAGAACAATGAGTTGTTCTGCATATAAATTAAGCATCTCAGAACCGTTAAATTAGGACAACCAATCTAATATTCCCGCAAAAGAAGCGAAATTCCTAATTAGAAAGCCTTAAAATGAGAAATATTAAAAACGTCAAAGACAGAAAAAGGCATTTGTGGATTTAAAGGCATTTTATGATAGTCCTAAAAAATGAACAAAGGAAAGGACTTTAATTTTATCATGCAATATAGGCTTATAACTAGATTGAACCCGTCGAATTTTGACGGGTTTTATACAAGGTGGTTCTTAAGTATTGGGGTCAACTACAGAACTGCGACGTTAAAATATTGAAATTTAACTAAACCTATATTATTTAATTATTCTCTAATAATGACAAAGCTTCATGTATGGGAAAACCCCTTTAAACAATTACATAGGTACTAGTATGGTATATGCCCAATGGACTATATATAGGACACCAAAGTTTTAAGTAATAAAACAAAAACCCAACCAAACTATAAATTGTTTAATCCAACTGTTATGAAAACAGTAACATAATAAAATTGTATATAATTTGTTGCTAACAAACAAAAAGCAGAGTTGATACTTTTGCCATTTCTAAAAAACTTAGAGATTAAAGTTTACAAAAACAAATACTCTTGTTAGAATAATTATCAGAAACTGTCATCTACGAATTAATACTTTAAACTAAACGACAATAGCTTGGATTTTCTAAGTCTTTCCTTAATAAAGCGTAAAGGAATATACAATAAATCAATCAGTAATCAAAGTTTTCAACAATTTTAATCACTTTACGGGGCGATTCTACAACAGAAAATAAGAAAAAACTTCATATAAACATATATCCTAAACGTCTTAGTTACTGAACTACGGTGTGTTAAATATTAAATAAAAACTTTTTTCTTAAATTATTAATACCCCTTAGTTTAAAAACTAAGACGTTTGGGACATATGTTTATAGGATTTTTTTCTTATTTTTGTCGTAGAATCGTTTGATTAAGTTTGTCGGTTGAGTTCCTGGACACCCTGTATGTATGTAGGTAATTTGATTAAAATTGATGAAAACTTTGATGTCTTTTGGTGCCTAAACGGTGAGTTTTATCGACTTTAATAAAGAGTACCCTATTTTTTAAGTTTTTGATTGTACATAAAATAGCGCCCACAGCTTTGCGATATCTGTCAAAATGAAGAAGTTAGGATGTAAACAAATTTTAGGTTTTAGGTAAAGTGACCTCTGGCGGTATTTAAAAAGTACTTTTGTCTTAAAACTTTAGAATCTGCAAAGCTCGATTTGTGTACCAAATATCAACTGGATGGGATAAAAATAAATGCAATATGGCAAAAAACCAAAATAAAAATTAAACTTTGACGGCTTGTAACTCGAAAACGAATGACATTTTGAAAAAAAAATATATGAAGCTCTACCCTTATTTTGTCCAGTAGAATCACCTTCTTAGGTTTCGTGATCGATTTTTGAATCACCTTGTATAAGGCATAAATATTTGCTTAAGAAAGTTTCCGGAATATAAGTACTTGCTAATTACTCAAATTATTATTTTTATTAGAATTATAACACAGCGTATTGTTCTTTTGTTTTCTAATGGAAAATATTTAATGCATATTTGGCAATTTTATGGGCATAAGTCTACATATACCTTTTAAACGGCCTGTATGTTATGCGCATATTCTTTACGCTTTTCCTAGCTTATATTTTGCAGTAACATATACCTTTAACGTATTGCGTTGCATAGGACGTGACGTTCACAAGCTTTTAATACTACTATTTGACCTTTGTCAAAGTTAAAAAGCATACTAAGTTTTCACTGTGGTAGTATTTATACCACTTCGGTTATAAAATAATGCCTCTTTTATCAAAATTTAATTTTAATTTGGCAATAACTGGCGAGTAATTTTACATCCAATTTGTGACATTAGAGACATTTTGCACCTCTTAAAATAACAGACGTTTTTGGCCTCCTTATGGTTATCGTTATTAAACATAACGATTAGGGCAGCAGTTTTAGACAGAGATTTTGCAACCTCTTTTAAGAAATTTATTTTGCGTCTGCGCTTTCGACACATAACCTTATTTTTGCCTATGGTTCACCGATTTTAAAGTTAACGAAAAATCAGTATTTACTTTTATTCTTCATAAGATATAAATTAATATTTAAATATATGCAAACATTTCTGTTGATTTCGTTTTTTAAAGTAGATGCAAACAATACAGTATAAGCAAAACACAAAAAGTAAGGTTAGGTTTGGTAGTAGAATAAAAAGCAAATGTGCCAGATTGTAACATCTAAATTAATTGCTGATTTAGAATATCCGTAAAAGTGCAAGTCCGTTTTAATTTCTTAACACTATTTGATTTTTATTACTGCTATAGATTTTTCACTAATTAGAGCCTATGTATAAATAATATATTAATTAATACGGCATTAAAATTTTAACCTTTTAAATAATTGATAATAAAATTTCTACAATCCGGCAACCACGCAGTTTAACAATAACGATAAGCTCTTCGGTATTCATCCGTAATTAAAGGAGTCTGGTATGTTTAATAACGATAACGGATGATGTTTGCGTTACTGCGCAGTCTCAGAATAACGTTAACCACAACGGAATTGCAAAATAAGAGGTGCAAAATGTCTCTATTAATATGTGGTAGACCCTTGTTTTCTGCATTACTTGGCACTCGATACAGCGCTACTAATGAGTCCCGTGAGGAAAATTGTGTTCAGTGGCTTACAGTAGAAATATACAGACGAAATATATTTTTTTGTCTTAAATGTGTTAATAGGTAGTGAAAAACTAATTACTTTCTATCCAACCCTTTAAAATAAAAAGGTGCTTAAAATCTTTATTTTTTAACTGGTAACAAATAAAACTGAGGAGCAGACTTTCTATATGCATTTTGTCCATTTTTGTAATTTTGGTAATTAAAGAAAAACTGTTTGTTTGGTTAATAATAACCAAACAAACATGTTTTGACATTTAATGTCAAAGTTTTCAGAATTTTCAGAATATCCTAGAAAAACAGAAAAATATTGAATTTTAAAACCTAAATAATAGTAAGTTTTTATTTTTATTATTTTTATTTCATTTGTCTTGACAGCGGGGGCAGATTTGCCACCGAAACGTCGATTTTAATTATCTTTTTACTTGTTTAAAATTTTTTGGTTTTTAGTACTTTTAATTTTATTTTGGCGTGTACCCAAATAAATACCACCTATTAAATGAATCCGCCAAACTACAGAACATATCTTCAATGTGACAATATTTTACAAAAAAAATATAATTATTTTTTCCATTTTAGGCTTGATAATGCCTCAAAGAGAGGCGAAACGTCGCCAAAATAAAATTTTGATATTTTACATTTTATGGTTTTTATTGGAAACGTTTTAACAAAATACCGAAGACATAGTAAAGGTGGGTGGCCATGGTTAGTTCTGGCTAGTTAAATATTTTTTTTGCTTGTAATTTTTTAACTTAACCTGAGACCAATGCACACCTTAATTTAGGTTAGATAAGTAAAAACTTTAGCCCCAACTTACAGGCATTACAATATGGATTTATCAATCATAAAACATACCATATTGCCATATAAAACTGCTTTTAATAGGTCACACCAAATATACATAAGGGAATTAAAAACTTTAAATGCCATATTTAAAATTTAAGGAAGCTTACAGGCTTTCATAAAATAAAAATTTTTGTTTACATAAAACCTGAGCTATTGAAACACGTACCAAGGACAATAAAACTGCGGAAACAACTTTTGTTTTACTGGTTTATTTTACTAGCTAAAATTTTTGCACAAATGCTGACATGCAACGCATCTATAACAGACGCTACCTTACAAACTTTATGTTCCAAAATGCATTTAAATTATCTACAGTCAAAAAGTTGGATATACAGGGTGTTACCTAGTTGCGGTAAGAATATTAAAAGTCGTATTCCTAAGCTATTTTTATATTAACATTGGTCCTTTATATGAATATTTTTGCTCGCAAGATACAAGGTATTAAACTTTTTAAATAACAAAAAAAAAATAAACACATTTTCTAGTAAAATTTGTTTGACTACATATAAAAGCTATTTGATTAGGTATTTCGATGTCGTTATTACATAACTCTCAAACAGCAAAAACTTTCCGATAAGCAATCCACCATATAAGTAAAGCATGCGTTCACACTATTTCTTAACCTTGCTGCAGAGCTGGACTACACTACCAAACAATGGTTAAGCTGTGGAGCGGACATAAAGCATTGCAAGACCCGTGCTTTACTTATATGGTGGATTGCTCATCGAAAAGTTTTTGCTGTTTGAAGCTGCTAAGAAAAAGTTTCAACAGTTAATTTTTAAAAGAAAAAAATGCCCCAATGCTTTTTTATGGTCGAGGATTATGCAGATTAGCGAATTTTGTATACTTTAATATTACCTTTAATGATCTAATATCATGTTTTATCAAATAAATGTAAAAAAATATATATATTAAAATATTTTTAAAATTATGTTCTAGAATATATCTTTTACCTGTTCACGGTTTTTTAGTTTTCTATATTTTATTTTACTATTTAAAATATAAATTTTATTATTATACGGGTATTTAAATATAAAACAAATTACTACTTAAACAGTATTTAAACAACTCCCTAAAGTTAAACATCGGTCACTTATTGGTTTTTAACAAATATTCACTGGTCAGTAATTGGTGTATGTTAACTTAAATATTTTTTGTGGTGACCTAATAATATTTTTACAATAATGTATTAGTTTTTTCAAAATAACAAACATTAGACAACAAATTTCCGGTTTTCTAGAATAAGGAACTTACAAATCAAAAATAAAAGTAAATAGCATTGGCTAAGAAGCTCAGCTGGTCAGTTATTTGATACTTAACCTTAAATATATCGACTAAGGTTAGACTTCAAATTAAGTAAATCTTTATCTGCATTTGTTGTTACTCTAGGAGCTCATTTTTTAATCATTCTCATTTTCAAACAATTTATAATTCTCGTTTTAGTTTAACGCAACCATTTCGGCAATTTGCCCACATTTACATGTTTATTATTTGTGTCATTACCAAATGATACATTTAAATTAAAATTTATTTTTGCAAATATCTAAAGTGGTAAATAACTTAGTATGATTTTAACACCCTGTACTTTCCAAAGTTTTATTAAAAAACATTTCTTAAAATTTGTCGGGACTTAACATTCTGTATAATAACTTGCAAAAATATATAGTTTGATAAATCGGTACGTAATGCGAAATATTTTTGCAAAACACTTACTATAACTTTTACTTCGAAATTTTGTTTAAATCTTCTATAAAAATATTGTTGGTAAATTACGAGGGCAATTTTTAAATTATAAGCATCCTAGACAACTTGCTTTTTAAAGTTTTTTTGAATTCCTGACGCGCATAAAAACCTAATGCAAATATAGATTTTAAACTTTATTAAACACTACACGATAAAAATAAATGAGAAAAGCTCATTTATACAGAAACTGTGGCAGCTTCAAACGAAGTTTTTAAAAATAAATACTGCTCAATTTATAATCACATATAAAATTGTGACGTTATTTAAGGGTTTTTACTAAATTTTATATTACAGCAAGTTGCAGAAGTGCATTAAATGCTTACCCTTTATGGTAAGCATTAAATACACAAGTAAAAAAAAGAAAATAATAAAGTATTTTAACATGAAAATATGTTACGAACTTTTAAAATATCTTTCTAGTTTTTAGAACTGTAAAAAGTACTGGATTATTTCCACTTTATTTTAATGATTTACCGGATTATTTAACTTTATTTTATAATTTATTTTAATGATTTACCTTAGTTTTTTGAAGTTCCTTCAGCACTTACTAAAGTTTCCGAAAGCGCACGTGTTATCTATTTTTAACTTTTCATTTATCCTGTAGTAAAGAATTTACGAGAAAAATCTAAATCATTCTCCACTCCTCTACGATACTATAAAAGGGCGATGGGAAACCTTCGTTGAGTTAGCGCAGTTTCGAATTTTGTACAGTTCCCTTTAAGGCATTGACAACTTAAGATTTTGTCTTGATTGTAAACCATAGTTACGTTTCATTGTCAATAAATGGTATAAAAAGACAATTGGTTTTGTAGCGTTTGAACCGTTACAAGTAAATATTTACAACTATCCCAACGTATACATTAATATATTTGCCATACAGGATGTCCAAAAGGTTAAGGTCAAAAATGATGGAGCTGACAAAATTAAAAAAATGTTAGTAGGTACTATATAAAAAAAAAAGTTTTATCGCGCTTTGTTAGGAAGATTGACCTTCAAAGTTGAACTAATAAAAATATTTTAATTATAACTTTAGAACTATTGCCATAGTACCAATGATATATGGGCAACCAAATATCCCTTATGCCAATGCTTTTTTCCATAGGTAAACAGCTGTTTAGGAAGTTTGGATTATACAGGGTCACATTTTTTTTTATTTTTATGTATGCATTTTTGACACACAAATTTGACATTTTCTTTTGACTGTGTGATTAATTCATCTATTTTTTTACAATTATGGTATTTAAATCGATATCTTGGACCGTTTTTCGTAAAATAGCATTTTAAATCCAGACATACCAGCATTTTGTATGTAATAAATTTTTTATTTTTTGAGAATTTTTTTTTATAATATTACCATAATTTAATAATTTTCCCACTTAACTGGAAATTTTTATTACACAGAAAGTGCTGGTTCTCTGGATTTAAAATTCTATAAGAATAGGTCAAAGATATTGATTTAAATAAGAAATACCTTTTTGTACAAAATTATTAAAGGGATAAAACAGTAAAAGTAAAAAATGTAAAAATTTGTAACCTGTGTAAAGGCGCGCTTGTGGCGGCTTCGGTTGTATCGGCGAGCGTCGATCACCGGAGTTAAGCAGTGAAATGCGCGCCCATAATTTGGATGGGTGTCCGGCGACAGCGGTGTTTCGGGCAGCGGCACACGGTGTTCCTGCTCGGGGATGCGGACCGAGCAACAACCATCTAAGTTATGGAATGAATGGTGTGTGAATGAGAAGGAGTAGAGGTCAAGGTACAATAAGCCTTCAGGCTGCAGTGCACCACCTAGGGGGCGGTCGTCGGACCTGGGTGGGATGACCCCGAAAGGGTGAAAAAAAAAACCTGTGTAAAAAATGCTTACATTAAATGGACAAAAATCGTCTTACCCTGTATAATTCCGGCTTTCTGAACAGCACTTTACCTATGAAAAGAATACTTCTTTAGGTATAAGGTATAGCTTCCCAAAAATTATTGGTACTGTGGCAATAGTTCTAAAGCTATAATTAAAAAGTTTTTTTTAGTCCAACTTTAAAGGCCAATATCTTCCTAGCGAAACGCAATAGAACTCTTTTTATATGAAGTACTAACATTAGTTTGGCTCACTTTGACACCCCTGCCATTTTTAAGCTCACCTTTTTGGATACCCTGTATAACAGAAATAAAAAAATATAATTAATTCAAAAAATAGGTAGTGACCCTATATAAAAACGGTGTGTGTAGTCGGCGAAGCGACTAAAGCATAAACAGAAAGCGTGTTAAAAAGGTAGCAGATAATTAATGGGCAAGACACCTGTCATTTCAAACTATTAAAAAAAAACAATAGAACAAAAAAAATATTTAATCTTAATACTTGCATATTTTGCTTTTAAAAAGTAATAATATCCTCACCAAAAATATAAATGTGAAAAAAATTAGCCAAGTTAAATAGTAAAATTAAAATTAGTTATGGGCTTTACCGCAAAAAGAATGAAGATCTAAAAAAAAACAGTTCTGTACAAAATTCAAATATATATGGGATCTTAAAGTAGGTTAGATTTAACTTGGTCATTTTTTTTAGAATTTAAAAAATATTTAAATTTGTCAATAAAAACTGGCCAGTCAAATGTACCTACTTTAAGATCTCTTACATATTTGATTTTGTATAGAACTTGGCACTCATTCAGATCTCCATTCTTTTTGCGGAGAAGCCCACAGCTAAGCGTGATTATTGAACTGTAAACTACACAGAATTCTTGAAAGTCCTTAACAAAACAAAGTAAAGAAAGCTTTGTTTTAATTTTTTTATTCTTTAATACATTAAAAAATATTTTTGTATTTTTAGTTGATGTATTTTAATTAATACGTTAATTAAAGTTACATTGTAATTGCGCTTCGTTACACTTTAAAAAGTTTTTTTAATATAATTAAAGGTAATTTTAAACTTTTAAAAATGTACTTTATTTTAAAGAAGCTCTTTTTAAATTATGTTTTAATAGCACTTGTTTTAACAAACAATTAGAAATTTTAAAAATAAAAAAAATACTTTCGTTCTTGGTTTTCATAAGAAAGACTTTTAAATTAAATCAAGAACTACCTACTTTTATAAAGATTCTTTAGAAAAATTAAATTCTAAAACGTGAAACCTTTATTAAAAGTTTTTAAATTAACTAAGAAATTTGTTTCTTTTGCTTTAAATAAAACAACACCTCACAAAATATTTTTCCATTTATTTGTTAATTATTTTTCAGTATCTAAAATAACTTATAATATACATTAGACCTATTTTAAATAAAGCAATATTGCATGTTTTAAACAAAAGAAAAATGCTTAGAGATTATTTAAAAAAATGTTGTTTTTACTTTTGTTATATCAGTTTATTCAAGTTTCCCATCATACCACAACATAGACCTTAGAATAAGACTGGGAGAACCCATGCACTGAAGTCGCTCGGCTTTTTTGAAATTATAAAAAATTCGTAATACCCGTATAAAAACAGTTCTTGACGTTGTTTACCATTTATTGAAAATAAAACTTGGGTTTTTTTATTAATATTTTAAATATTTCTTATCCGAATTTTAATACAATTTGAGTGTTATTAACTGTAGTATAGGAATTATATAGCCTTAACCTAATTAACTAACCTAGCTAATTTATATTTATTTATGTTTTACCCATCTATTATTGATCTGTAATACCTTAGGAACGAAATATGTTATGGTAGCAATAATACCTGCTATCACACCTAGGGCATTATAAGCGGGCATTATGATAATGCCCGCTTATAATGCCCTAATGCGCTAATATCGAAATTTTATTGCTTATCCAATTTTGTTTCTCTCACAATAAAGATCAAGTTTATACAAACATATGTATTAAAATAAAATTAATAACTTACCAGTTCCTGAAAATATGCCATTAAAACGGTTTCGGTTATTTAAAGAATTGAGTTCGCATCTTTCCAAATACCAAATATGCCATACTCCCGATCATACTGTTGCCTTGATTTAACTGGCAAAAGATTTTCGGTCGCTTTATGGCCTTTTCTCTTATATTTTGTGGAATTTCTTCCATTTTGAGCAAATCGTTAAATAAAAATGCCAACTGACTAACTGATAGAAACATCAAAGTCAAACTTAACACCAGTCATTATCTACTTACGTATACAGGTACATGTGCAACCTATTTTTTATATTGCGAATAAATAATGTAATTCGTCATTGAAAAACTCTTTTGGGTAAAACATAAAGCATTGTATGCACCACGGGCTTTACTGGACTATAATGCCCATCAGCTCGAAATCTAGCCCTCGGGCTATTTCGACCTTTAGGGCATTATAGTTCTAGTAACGCCCTTGATACAGAAATAGCTATTATATACCCCTGGATAAAAAAATCCGCACAAAGTTTTGATCAAATTTAATCTTAAATAACTTTTTTGGTTTTTGACAGATTCTAATTATCTTTTAGTCCAGTGTAGCTTCTTGCATCACAATTATTATATGGGATTGCAAAAGTTTTATCAAAATAAGATGTTATACAGGAGAGAACCCAATGTTGTATTTTGCCAAATTTTCGAACACCCTGTGGAATAATTTAACAGCACAAATGTTTATCAGTGTTGTGGATTTCAAATTTTCATTTTTTAACACTTTTATTTCTATTCCAGAATTAAATACAAATTTTTAAATAAGGCGATGAAATTTGTGTATCGTGTGTTTAGTTATAATTTTACATTCTCCTAAAAATTTTTATTTTTATTGATTGATTAAAAAATAAATAAAAATATTGGTTTGTTAAGTTGGTTTCGTTGTTTTTCAATCAGTGATCAGATTTTGTTATCTCCGAAGATATACAGGTTACGAAAAAAGGTAAATTAAAAAAAACCCTGTATATTATATCACAAGTAAAAGATCTTTTAAATACCATTTAAAAGTACTACATTTGTCATAGTTACCTTGATTATTTTCTAAAAATATAACCAGTTAAATCTTAAGATTCCCCAATTGGGCGTATATTACGACCATCATAATAAAATTGCATTGTTTTCTTTAAAAATTTATATTTCCTTCTAGAATAGAGATACTAATAAAATAAATATGAAAATGTTAAAAAATATTGGGACTATAAATTTAAAACACTGGGCAAAAAATTGACGTTAAATTATTCCACAGGGTGTTCGAAAATTTGGACAAAATGCAACATTTAATTCTTCCCAGTATAACACCTAATCCTATAAAACTGCAAAATCTCCATAATAAATATTAATTTTAATAAAAGAAGCTACAACTAGACCCACAAATTATTTAAATCTTCCAAAAAAACAATAGTATATTACATTACAAGTGTGGAAAATGACTTATTTCACACGAGTGGGAATATTGTAGCACGAGGCGTTAGCCGAGTGCGACAAACCCACGAGTGTAAGAAAGTCATTTTCACACGAGTACTGTACACTAATTTTCCTACGACCAAGTTTGACTGTTCAGAAAAAATAAAAACAATTAAGAACTTTGCAACACTAGGGTGATATTTACTTTGCAACACTAGTGTGATATATACTTTTCCTCACTGCTATATTATACTGTTTTGACAATATTTTTACATCGAAAATCACCTACCTAGAAGCATTATATAACTTTTATCATTTTGGAATTTAAAAATGCCCTCACTTAATAAAAATTGTATGGTTTTGTTAGGTAATAACGGTAATAGTTTAATACGGTTTTCTGCTATTATAAGGGTTTTTAAAAATTATCGATTCTTACATATTTTAGACACTCTTCTAAATAAAACGTAAGTGGCGCATATCCAAAATATTCCGTTTTTTAAAAATATCAGTAAATAAACTTACGGGACCGGGGAGTGAAAAGGGGTGCTGGGTGGGGTAAAATTGGTAAAACGAGTTAATGAAACTGAACATCACATGTAAAATTAAGTAAAAATAACAGTTTTTCCTCATATTTTTAAGAAAAATATAAAAAATATGAAAATTGTAAATGCATAACCTAAAGTCCTAAAAGTAAGAAAAACGACTACCAAACGTCAGTTCCATGCAAAATATGGAAAGCATTTATGGAAAGAATTTGGCAACGTCTGATTCTATTTATGAATGGATAAAAGAAAGTGGATTTATAAAGTGTGTATTAGCCTTAGGTTTAATTAGGGATTAAAAAAATTAACTAATTGTTTGCGTACACGAAGAAAGAGAGAAAGGAATTTGATCTATAGGCTTTTTTCTCTGGCGCTTTAGGTCGAACGGTCAAGCGGCAAGGCTGCCTCTATAAAGTACGTGCTCAAAGGTAGAAGAGAAATTTTTAATTTGATATACTTACCTGACAACACTGTTCCAGTCAGTGAAAGTTGTTTTTGTGGTTATGTCTATTTTTGTTTATGTTTTTTATTTTTCATAAATTTTATTATTACTCTTTTAATATTGGAAGAAAGCTTATACTGTGTAGTAACTTAACGTCAATAAGATGATTTTCGCTAATTTGGGTTCTACCGTTTAAGGTAAATAAAAAGTTTTTTTTTTTACTGTCACTACAATAAATATGTCACGTGCAAAACCAATAGCAGTTTTTAGAATGACATCCTAATAAGTATCACACGAGTGTTGTAAAGTACTTTGCAACACTAGTGCTGTAAAGTACTTTGCAACACTAGTGTGATATAACGCATTTTCTATGCAAGAAATCAGTGTGCTATTTGCTATTTTCACAAGTGGTCGTAGGAAAAAGTTATTTAAAGCCGCGTCCAGACTAAGACTTGTAACAATTCGCAGTGCCGCTCCACGCTGCATACCCCGCCACATAGCGCGGACGTGGACGTGTTCGTAAGTCACGGCGTTTTAAGTGTTTGAGTGCTTGGTAAATGATTTGTCGGTGATTCAGAGCTAGTCAGTTTTTTGGCGTCAAAGGAGCGCGTAAACAGTTTAGACAGATGTTTGGCGAATTGTTACAAGTCTGGACGCGGCTTAAGATTAAATTAGAAAAAAATTGTTTGTCCGGTTTTTTTTGTCCAGGAGTAACGTTTTTAATTAGCACTTATGTAACAACAACAAAGATTTAATTAAATAACATTAATTTCTAGAACAACAAATTTAACTTAAAAGTAAGCTTAAGTTCCTTTTATTGATTAAAAACTTGACAAATAATAGTAAAAAAGTGGATTAGGGTAAAAATAACAAAATATCGCATAACACTTTTATCCACTGACGCATGACGTCTTTATCTAATACAAGAAATAAAGAAGTACGTAAAAAATTAGATACCATTTATTTTTTTTAACTACTTAAGATCTACAATTCCTTTTTGCATTTTTGCTGCAAGTAATGGTTTTTATACCCTCCCGCTTGACGTCGACTTTAAGTACATTTAAAAGTTACCTAAAGTTGTTTTCACTGTAGACAATATCACTGTGCGCCAAGTTTTCCCGAGACATTAGTAAAATCCCAATTTGCCTAAAAACTTTTTGAATATAAACGCAAGTTTGGCATATCCATTTTTGTATGTTTATTTCTAGATCCTATTAAAATAAGAAAAATGTTATTTTATAACTATTTCAAAACAAAGTTAAACAAATTTATAACTATTTCAAAACAAAATGCAAACAACAATTTTTACCAAAATTAAAACAAAATTTTATTTTTATTATATATTTAACAATAATTTAATTTTTGTTGCCTAAACCAATTTTAAATTAACAACTGCATAGCCTTATGCAAATATTTTTTTCAGTAAACCAAACATTCGCACCTTTCATATTATAGGGGCACACTTAAAAATTTTGTGAAATTGAGTTTTTGTGATATATAGGCACAAAAACAATTACTTTGCATGATGCCCTTGACAGAAAAAGACAGAGCCACTCATGGGGCGCACAAACATAATTGTGTCTCTATCTTATTTCCGAGTAACGCGACCCGATATTTAATATCAATTTCACAAAATTTTTAATTGTGCCCCTATAATATGAAAGGTGCTATATTTTTATCAAAATTTCACAACATTCAAAATTTGAATCAATGTTTTTTGTTTTGATTACCCACTATTTTTATTTATGAGCTCCTTTATCTTTTATTTATTTTAAAATTGCTTAAATTTAAGACACGTACCATTTTAAGGTGTAAACTGGTTTGGTAGTATTTTATTAGGTTTTATTTAAATAAAGATTAAGTATCTCAGAAATGTATGGTTTTAAGCTTAATTTATTTTATAGTTGCTGTAATTTCTTTTTAAGTAAAACAAACAAAGCATTTCATATAATTGTTATAAAATTATTGTGAACCCCTAGTATAAAATACAATATATTTCATTAAATCAGTTAATAATAAAAAGAAGATAAATCCTAAATTGAAACAAAAACCCACAATATGTGAGTTCCCTCAGGGTTTAATTTATTTTAGGTGACCGTAAGAATTTCAAAATCATCACAAAACATGCCGATAGGGTCAAGTTTATTTGGACACTAAAACAAACAACAACAAGTTTTGTATTTAAACATATCAGGGCCTAGAAATGCAATAAAGTAAAAAATAGACTCCATACTGGGTGTACCCATCTTTATTAAGTTTTATTTAAATATAGATTACGTATCTAAGAAATGGTTTTAAGCGATATTTATTTTATAGTTGCTATAAATCTTTTTTTTTTTTTTTTTTTTGAGGAAAAACCAACAAAGCATTTTATCTAATTGTTATAAAATTATTGTAAACCCCCAGTATAAAATACAATACATTTCATTAAATCAATTTATAGTAAAAGAGTAGATTAGAATAAAAATGTACCTAAAAGAAACTCAGGTAAAAATAACAAAATATCACATAACACGTTTATTCATTGACGCATGGTGTCTTTATTTAATACAAGAGATAAAGAAGTACGTAAAAGAATTAGATACCATTTAATTTTCTTTAACTACTTAAGATCTACAATTCCTTTTGCATTTTTGCTGCAAGTAATGGTTTTTATACCCTCCCGCTTGACGTTGACTTTAAGTACATTTAAAAAGTTACCTAAAGTTGTTTTCACTGTAGACAATATCACTGTGCGCCAAGTTTTCCCGAGACATTAGTAAAATCCCAATTTGCCTAAAAACCTTTTGAATATAAACGCAAGTTTGGCATATCCATTTTTGTATGTTTATTCCTAGATCCTATTAAAATAAGAAAAATGTTATTTTATAACTATTTCAAAACAAAGTTAAATGCAACTGTATTTTTTTACCAAAATTAAAACAAAATTTTATTTTTATTATATATTTAACAATAATCTAATTTTTGTTGCCTAAACCAATTTTAAATTAAAAACTGCATAGCCTTATGCAAATATTTTTTTTCAGTAAACCAAACATATTTTTATCAAAATTTCACAACATTCAAAATTTGAATCAATGTTTTTTGTTTTGATTACCCACTATTTTATTTATGAGCTCCCTTTATCTTTTATTTATTTTAAAATTGCTTAAATTTAAGAGACGTACCATTTTAAGGTGTAAACTGGTTTGGTAGTATTTTATTAAGTTTTTTAAATATAGATTAAGTATCTCAAAAATGTATGGTTTTAAGCTTAATTTATTTTATAGTTGCTGTTATTTTTTCTTAAAGAAAAAACAAACAAAGCATTTTATATAATTGTTATAAAATTATTGTGAACTCCTAGTATAAAATACAATACATTTTAATAAATCAGTTAAAAATAAATAAATAATAGTTTAAAAAAACTAAAAAACACGCTTTTATATGCAACCGAACTAAAAATTAGAAAAAAATTTTCATTAAAAAAATATTGTCACTTCAGAGTAAAAAGCGTAGGGTGCTTAATATATTAAATGTTATAATTATTCTATTTGCAAATATCTATGAGGGAAAAGTTATGAAAAATAGTAAAATGCACCCCACGCTTTTTACTCTGAAGTGACAATATTTTTTTAATAAAAATTATTTTCTAATTTTTAGTTCAGTTGCATATAAAAGCGTGTTTTTAGTTTTTTAAACTATTATTTATTTTTCATTTTTAGTTCGATATGCATGTATGTATGTATGTATGTAAAAATGCTCCAGTTTATTCACTAAAAATTCCTTCACCATTTTGTCAAGAGTAGCTAAAGTTCCTGAGAAAAGTTTGGGATGTTGCCAAAAGATGGCAACACAGGTGTTGTTTTTATAATATAAAGGAATTTTTTTATCCTGGCGATCCTAACCAGGATAACAGGATACTGTTTGCAGATTATTGCATTGTCATGGGTCCTTAATACGTGTGCAAAGTTTCAAAGAAATCGAATAGCTGGAAGTTGGTAAAAATTAGGCTCAAAGATTCCGTTACATAGATAGATAGATAGATAGATAGATAGATAGATAGTTACAACCCAAGTTAATAAAAGCGTGTTAAAAAGAAGATAAATGTTAAATTGAAACAAAAAAACCACAATATGTGAGTACTTCAGGGTTTAATTTATTTTAGGTGACCGTAACAATTTCAAAAATCATCACAAAACATGCCTATAGGGTCAAGATTATTTGGACACTAAAACAAACAACAACAAGTTTTGTATTTTAACACATCGGGGCCTAGAAATGCAATAAAGTAAAAAATAGACTCCATACTGGGTGTACCTATCTTTATTAAGTTTTATTTAAATATAGATTACGTATCTAAGAAATGGTTTTAAGCGATATTTATTTTATAGTTGCTGTAAATCTTTTTTTTTTTTTTTTTTTTTTGCAGGAAAAACAAACAAAGCATTTTATCTAATTGTTATAAAATTATTGTGAACCCCAGTATAAAATACAATACATTTCATTAAATCAATTTATAGTAAAAGAGTAGATTAGAATAAAAATGTAGCTAAAAGAAACTCAGGTAAAAATAACAAAATATCACATAACACGTTTATTCACTGACGCATGACGGCTTTATTTAATACAAGAAATAAAGAAGTACGTAAAAGAATTAGATACCATTTAATTTTCTTTAACTACTTAAGAGCTACAATTCCTTTTGCATTTTTGCCGCAAGTAATGGTAAATAAAATTGTCCGTTTTTATTACCTCTCGCTTGACGTCGACTTGAAAACTTAAAGTACATTTAAAAAGTTATCTAAAGTTGTTTTCACCGTAGACAATATCTCTGTGCGCCAGGTTTTTCCAAAACGTTAGTAAAATCGCAATTTGCCTAAAAACTTTTTGAATATAAACGCAAGTTTGGCATATACATTTTTTGTGTGTATATGCCAAGATCCTATTAAAATTAGAAAAATGCAACGACGTATGTACTCAGGATTTATTCATAATTTTATGATAAATATTAAGCCAACAATCCTAATAGGCAAAGGGGGTGAGGCAAGCGAGAAATGAAAATGGCGGACTTACTTTTTGACCTTGGTCGATAGTATGCACCCAACGACGTTGGTCTCTATTTACCTGTGAAAAGTGAGGTGCGGAAATAAATAGTCTACCCTTCTACAAACAAAGCACTGCCTACCCATATTGTCTTTAAAAACACTTTCTAATCACCAACAAACACCAGAAAATACACAAAGAAACGCATTATAAACTTTATTTGATCACTTTTGGCTTTCCAAATTGTCAAATGACCGAAACCAACAGAAATGACAAAGCAAAGGAGGCGTCACCCACAAACGTTTAGGAAAAGTTCATTCATCTTTTATTTACGATGGAGTAAAAATCCCTGGGCGGTGTTGCCGGAATTAACAAATAATCACGTATTTTCAGAATTTTGCTTTTTAAAAAAGATAACTTATAATATTTCAACACATTTTTTTATTATCATATCTAAAAATGATAAAAATATATGTATTGTTCATTTAAAAAGTAATATTACAAAATTCTTTAATATAGAGGCTTATCCAACAACTACTTGTGGTAAGTAAGTTTAGAGTGGAAAAATTAAATTTGGCAAACCGCATTTTAGCGCTTTTACTGTGATGTATTGATGACAACAGCTCAAACGTAAACAAACCTGGTCCATACGTCGTTGGAAAAATTATATTTTATAATTATTTCAAGACAAAGTTAAAGGCTACAAATTCTGTATTTTTTACCGAAACTAAAACAAAATTTTAGTTTTATTATATATTTAAAAATAATTTAATTTTTGTTGCCTAAACCAATTTTAAATTAAAAACTGCATAGCCTTATGCAAGTTTTTTTTCAGTAAACCAAACATATTTTTAATAAAATTTCACAACATTCAAAATTTTGATCCATGTTCTTTGTTTTGATTACCCACTGTTTTATGTATGAGCTACCTTTATCTTTTATTTATTTTAAAATTGCCTAAATTTAGGAGGCGTACCATTTTAAAGTGTAAACTAGTTTGGTTTTTAAAACAAAATAAAGTAATATTTTATTAAGTTTTATTTAAATATAGATTTAGTATCTAAAAAATGTATGGTTTTAAGCTTAATTTATTTTATTGTTGCTGTAATTTTTAATTTTTTTTTTAGTAAAACAAACAAAGCATTTCATATAATTGTTATAAAATTATTGTGAACCCCTAGTATAAAATACAATATATTTCATTAAATCAGTTAATAATAAAAAGAAGATAAATCCTAAATTGAAACAAAAACCACAACATGTGAGTACTTCAGGGTTTAATTTATTTTAGGTGACCGTAACAATTTCAAAAATCATCACAAAACATGCCTATAGGGTCAAGATTATTTGGACACTAAAACAAACAACAACAAGTTTTGTATTTTAACACATCGGGGCCTAGAAATGCAATAAAGTAAAAAATAGACTCCATACTGGGTGTACCCATCTTTATTAAGTTTTATTTAAATATAGATTACGTATCTAAGAAATGGTTTTAAGCGATATTTATTTTATAGTTGCTATAAATCTTTTTTTTTTTTTTTGAGGAAAAACAAACAAAGCATTTTATCTAATTGTTATAAAATTATTGTGAACCCCCAGTATAAAATACAATACATTTTATTAAATCAATTTATAGTAAAAGAGTAGATTAGAATAAATATGTACCTAAAAGAAACTCAGGTAAAAATAACAAAATATCACATAACACGTTTATTCATTGACGCATGGTGTCTTTATTTAATACAAGAGATAAAGAAGTACGTAAAAGAATTAGATACCATTTAATTTTCTTTAACTACTTAAGATCTACAATTCCTTTTGCATTTTTGCCGCAAGTAATGATAAATAAAATTGTCCGTTTTTATTACCTCTCGCTTGACGTCGACTTGAAAACTTAAAGTACATTTAAAAAGTTATCTAAAGTTGTTTTCACCGTAGACAATATCGCTGTGCGCCAGGTTTTCCCAAAACATTAGTAAAATCCCATTTTGCCTAAAAACTTTTTGAATATAAACGCAAGTTTGGTATATACATTTTTTGTATGTATATGCCAAGATCCTATTAAAATTAGAAAAATGCAACGATGTATGGACCCAGGATTCATTCATAATTTTATAATAAAAATTAAGCCAACAATCCTAAAAAGGCAAAGGAGGGTGAGGTAAGCAAGAAATGAAAATGGCGGACTTACTTTTTACCCTTGGTTGATAGTATGCACCCAACGACGTTGGTCTCTATTTACCTGTGAAAAGTGAGGTGCGGAAATAAAAAGTCTACCCTTCTACAAACAAAGCACTGCCTACCCATATTGTCTTTAAAAACACTTTCTAATCACCAACAAACACCAGAAAGTACACAAAAAAACGCGTTATAAGCTTTATTTGATCACTTTGGCTTTCCAAATTGTCAAATGACCGAAACCAACAGAAATGACAAAGCAAAGGGGCGTTACCCACAAGCGTTTAGGAAAAGTTCACATCTTTTATTTACGATGGAGTAAAAATCCCTGGGCGGCGTTGCCGGGATTAACAAATAATCACGTATATTCAGAATTTTGCTTTTTTAAAAAGATAACTTATAATATTTGAACATATTTTTTTATTATGATATCTGAAAATGATAAAAATATATGTATTGTTCATTTAAAAAGTAATATTACAAAATTCTTTAATATAGAGGCTTATCCAACAACTACTTGTGGTTAGTAAGTTTAGAGTGGAAAAATTAAATTTGGCAAACCGCATTTTAGCGCTTTTACTGTGATGTATTGATGACAACAGCTCAAACGTAAACAAACCTGGTCCATACGTCGTTGGAAAAATTATATTTTATAATTATTTCAATACAAACTTAAAGGCTACAAATTCTGTATTTTTTACCGAAATTAAAACAAAATTTAAGTTTTATTATATATTTAAAAATAATTTACTTTTTGTTGCATAAACCAATTTTAAATTAAAAACTGCATAGCCTTATGCAATTTTTTTTTCAGTAAACCAAACATATTTTTAATAAAATTTCACAACATTCAAAATTTGGATCCATGTTCTTTGTTTTGATTACCCACTATTTTATGTATGAGCTACCTTTATCTTTTATTTATTTTAAAATTGCTTAAATTTAGGAGGCGTACCATTTTAAAGTGTAAACTAGTTTGGTTTTTAAAACAAAATAAAGTAATATTTTATTAAGTTTTATTTAAATATAGATTTAGTATCTAAAAAATGTATGGTTTTAAGCTTAATTTATTTTATTGTTGCTGTATTTTTTTTTTTTTGTAAACAGAACAAAGCACTTTATCTAACTGTTATAAAATTATTGTGAACCCCCAGTATAAAATACAGTACATTTTATTAAATCAGTTAATATTAAAAAAAAAGATAAATCTTAAATTGAAACAAAAAACTTAATATATGAGTATTTCAGGGTTTAATTAATTTTAGGTGACCGTAACAATTTCAAAAATCATCACAAAACATGCCGATAGGGTCAAGATTATTTGGACACTAAAACAAACGATAACAAGTTTGTTATTTAAACACATCAGGGCCTAAAAACAATGGAGTAAGAAAATAGACTCCATAGTGGGTGTACCCATCTTTGACTGGTACATTTTAAGAAAGGGAAGGTACGCTTTACATACTTATTGCTAGTAAAATTGGAGTTTGTTTGAGTTTAAATATTTTCTCTAAGTGTATACTACCCTATTTGAGTCACGTGCCCCAAGTGACGTATTTGGTTAAGAAAAGAATTTGCAACAATATTTAATTTAATATTATATAAGTTTTATCCATAATTAAATATTTAATTTATAATTTTTCAGCATTTAAAAATTCACATATAAGTTTACTTTAGTTTATTAAAAATATATACTATTTTAGAAATCCTATTATACAGGGTGCTTTACGAGATGCAGGGGTGTCAAAATTTTAATTAATTTTAAATATTTTATTAATTATTAAATTTTTTACCAAATATAGTATAAGTAACGAATCAAAAGCTACTCCTATGCTTTCTGTTTAATATAAAGGAAGCCCCTGCAATCCTTGCTTTTGTTTAAGTGTCTCTACTTTTTTGTTCCTTGGTATATTATAATTCTAGAAAATAATTTTTATTCTGCTATACCTTTTTTTAATTTCCCATTTTAAAAACCTTTAAATACCAAATTTTGCTACAAAGCATCTTATAATAAATACAATATTTAAAAATACCTTAACACATTCGCGGACACTGCAAGTTTTGGGGTACTCACAGGGCCACCTTTTTTCCTTTATCATCACATGTTTTGGGGTTGTAAATATTGTGCAAAGAAGGTTAGGGTTGAAATTTTGGTTTTTAGCTAAAGAAAACCCATGACTGCATTTGCAGTCATGACCCTAGAGATTAGGAAATTGTTCCTTATAGGGACATGACTGCATGTACAGCCAAGAACCTGTAATACTTTCTAGCAAAATATATTGAAAACATTAATAGAAAAGAAACAAAAGACAACTCTGATTAAGTATAAAATAATACACAAGACTTTAAATGTCAAATCTTAATTTAAATCTAAGTGAAATTTTTCAAAACACTTCCCAACACACAATGGGGGATTATTTTCGCACATTTTACAGCGCCATGAAGTCTGTCCTCGCTTTCCATTTTTGGAACACTCTCGACATCGTAGAAAATTACTCTTGCGTTTCGAGTTTTCTGGGACTGGTATTTTTTCTAATACATGTTGGTGTGCTGCAGGAACAGGAATATCAGCTGTAACATGCACTGGTATTGGTATCATTGGCGAATTTCTAATTATATTTAATGAACCTCTCTTTATAATTTTTCTTCCATCTTTCAAATCATTAGAAATCCCAATTAGACCTCTAATGAGGTGTTCCCGAAATTGAAGTGTACTTATTTTTGACTTCGTTATTTCCCGGTACAGCAAGAAACTGTTTATAACTGAAACGTCTAACGAAAATGAAAAATTACTTTTTTATATCACCGTATCAATTTTCTAGGACAGCTATAGTATGACGTAAATTGGTCACATCGGTCTAATCCTGACATGTTTAGGTTGTATTCATGAACTTCTTTGGGTTTTTTGAAATCTTTCCGTATGAGTTTGATACTTCTATCAATGTGGGATGAAATTTGGTTGTTATACACAATACCTCTCTCTTGTCCTTCCATTTGCTGACGTACACTTTATCTTTCCTTTGCCAGATGTGCTCACCTTTTTTCATCTTTTTCAAAGTTATAGATTTTGGCTTTTCCTTTCTATTTGTTCTCAAGGTTCCGGTTGTAAGTGTTTTTCTAAGAAGAAGTCTTTTAGACAACCCAACGCTATTATAATAATTATCCATAATCGAATGATGGCCCTTATCTAAAAATGGATCAATTAGTCGAAACACCAGTGACTGCAGTTTAGACATATCGGTTGTTTTGTCGTATGTGTCGGGTTGTTTTCGTTTATATATCTCAATGTTGTGATTGTATCCATTTGGAGAACACAGCTCAAAAAATTTTATTCCATATTTGGCTCGTTTATTTTTTATGTATTGTCTAAAACTTAACCTGCCTCTATGCAATAATAGTGACTCATCTAAAGCTAGTGATTCTTCAGGAGAAAATGCCTTTTGGAAATTTTTGATCAAAATTTTTAGCAAAGCGCTTACTTTATTTAGACGATCTTTACTTTCTCTATCGTTAGTACAATTAAAAGCGTGTAACAACTGTTCATATCTTCGCCCTGACATTACGTGTGAAAATATGGGGTGGTAGTAAAGTGGATCGTATGAAAATATTTTCCGCAAAGTTGGGAAACGTATTTGCCCTTGAAGAAGCGATAGTCCAAAGAATTTATATAATTCGTCAAAATTGGTGTCCGGAAATGTTGCCATACGTGAGTATTTTTGATGAGGTCTATTTGTCACCTTCATTTTCTTCCCATAATCATTGGTGCATGAAGTCAAGAGAGTCATTACATCATCATCCCATATCGTTTTAAAAACTTCCAGCGGTAACAGAACGTGATCAAAAACTAATTTTATCCCTGAGTTTGCATTATTAAAGTGAAAATCTGGAATGTCATCAACGACGTCTGTCCATTCTTCATCACTGCTCAGAGGATTGGGAGTTTGCGTTGGACTTTCACTTGCAGTGTCATCAGATTCAGAGCTAGCACGTGCACCAACTTGTTAAATCTTGTTCGATCCAGAGCTATTATCTGAGGGAAAATAGTCTTCATCATTGCTATCAGAGTCCGCATAAGGATCCTCGACTTGTTCACTATCCCTACCAGAAGTAGAAGAGTTTTCAGATTCCGGTGATTCATAAGCATCACTATCAGTTTCAACTTCATTATACAGTGCTAACAATCTAGCTTCTTCCTTTGGATCCATTTTACTCTACAAGGAAAGTTTAGTATCAATTACACAATGCTGGGGTACATCAAGCAAGCGATCTATATAAACAAATTGCCAAAATCAAGCTTGGTAAATACACAAAATCACTAAAAAAATTGTTTTATGCAAGCAAATACATCCAACCCCTTTCAACATACGAAAGTTATTATTTTTGCTTATAGAAAAACTTACCTAAAGAAAATTCTTAAAGCGTACATTTGTAGGACACAACTCAAATACAACTGATAATCTAAGTGACAGATGCGTCTGCAAATGCAGACGCGACGTCATAAAATCAGGTGATGATTAACGGGTACGCACTTGTCAATATATACAAAATACACATTTCTAAGGACAATTCCCAAATATATTATTGAATTCAGTGGGACACGAAAGTTCCTTCTAAAGAGTAATCAACGCTAACAACGGCTGCTATGAAAGACGTGTCCTCAATAGTTAGGCAAATATTGTCTTCATATGCAGTCGCGTCCCCATATGTATGTCTGCAATGGCAGACGTGTCCGCGAATGTGTTAAATAAAAACTTTGCAACCTGGATCTTGCAAACGATCAACTTTTCGACTAAGGTAAATTGCAGTCAGATCGTTTGTATGTATTTTGGTTCAAGAAATTTGTGGTAGTATTTTGTACAGACCTTTTAGAGACACCCTGTATTTTTTTAGAATGTAAATATAAACATTAGGACTAAAAAGCCTCACAGTATTTAGTTTGGCCCTTGTGGACTCTAAGTGAAAACTGCTGTAGTAGTTAATATAATGAAAGATATAAACATGTGCGGTTTATGTCTAAGGCATATAACTCGTAAATTTGATGACAGTAATAAACTATAAACAAAAAAAATATATATATACTCCAACATTACCAAAAATATAAAATAACATTGATTTTACCCATTTCTTCTTAAACTAAATGGCTTTATTACCGGTGTAAGTAATAGCAAAACCTCTATAGGTAAAAATAAGCAAAAAAAGGATAAAAAATAGGTTAAACATCCAATAACCCGGCACTCACGGTACACTGGTATCGTGAGATGTCACAAAGAAGAGAATTATAATAATAACTCTTTTTAAAAATAAAAAAAATAAAAAATTATTATTTTTATTAATTATTGGGGTTACTTTTAAAGTGTACAATCTGCAAATTAGATTATTATGTTATATCAAGTAAAAAATAAACAAAAACCTATACATTAAATGTAGTGCTTTCTTTCTTACGTTTAAACACCATTATGAATGTAATTGTGGCCAGAAAAGGAATTTATTTAAATTAATCACTTGAAAATAAAACAATTAAGACATTTGTGTTAATGATATATCAAAAAGTATAAACTGAGATTATGCACTTTGCTACTAGGCCTCGGAATTTAAAATGTAATTTTAAAAAAATTACTAACTATACAGTGTGGTCCATTAAATATGCAACAAATAGAAAACTTTTTTATTTGCAATTTGCCAAAAAATTTATTCTTTATAAGAGTTGGTGCATGGTCCGAAACTGTATTAGCAGTAGTTAGTTTTATTAAAAGTTCCATGGTATATAGGGTATGTCAAAAGATTAAAAACGGAGTAAAGTACCCTTATTTCTAAAAATACAAAAAAATGCTAAATAGAAAAGTTATTTAGAATTAAAAGTTATGCCTAAATACTAAGTCATGGCCTTCTATTCAAATTCTTAATTATTTATTTTTTAATTTTAATGAAAAAATGTATTAATTTACAAATTTTTAAGTATTTAGAAAAACACAAAATTGTGCATGAAGGGGCAGTTTGGATGTCGCCACAAAAGATCTACAGCAGATCTTCTTTCCTTCGCATCACACTGATGGAATAAGTCTTTTAAGTTCTAAGTGAGTCCCTGATCGTTGCTCTTGATATATCCAAAGCTTTTGACCAGGTCTGGCATGCCGTACTTCTTAATAAACTTCCCTTCTATGGTCTTTCAACTAAACTCTGTACTTGGCTCTTTAGTTATCTATCTGATCGACGTATATCAGTTATTGTGGACGGCCATTCTTCAAGCTTTCATCAAGTAAATGAGTGCCTCAGGGCTCAGTTCTGGCACCAACATTGTTTCTTCTTTACATCAACGACCTTTTCTCGTCCAAAACTAATTCCATTCATACTTTTGCCGACGATAGTACCCTTAGTGAACAATAAACCACTTTAATCATAATATTAATTATATAGTTTTTTACCAGGGACAGAGTAATTTTGCGCTTGGACAAATAAAAGTTAACTGACCCATTAACATCTTGTATATTATACCTAGGCAAAATCCTAAAACTCCTTGCATTAAACATATTTTTGCGCATAGCAACAACATACTCTTTTATAGAAATCTTATAACCATTTTCTTCTATTATTGGCTTCCTACATAAGCTTCGTTAGTATTCCGACGGCGCGGGCGCTGCGCCATGATGTATTCAGTGATCCTCTAGTTGCGGTTTTCCCATCAGCTTCAAGTTCTGAAATTATCATATGGATTGCACTTGATAACGAAACAAGATAAAGTAATAATAAATAAATTTGTTAGTAAAAAAAAAATTCCAGTAACAATGATAATAGAAAATTTTAGAATAACAAATGTTTTGCATTCTAAACACTTAACAACAAACTTTAACAAATGCTAGATTTTAAATATAATAATATTATGGGTTTTCAAAGGCATATTTGATTTTGTTTTAAAAACTTTTGTACAGGAAAAGACCAGATTGTTCTCGTAACAATGCGGAAAGATTTTTCCACGACCGTTAAAAAAAATGATGTTTTATTAATCGTTAACATAAAGTTAGACTACTAAATTATTATACTACTACATAAAGTGTTAAGAAAAGTAACTTTTTTCACACTTTGAATTAGTGTTTTGTTTCAATGCCTACTACAATAAACTTAAATATCAATTTATGCAATGTAAACATAAACGTGACATTAGCAGTCAAGGTACCATTGATTTTGTCATTATTTCATTTAGTTCATGTGTCACTAGGTTTAAAATTTGACAGTTTGCAAAACAAAAAAACAATTTAATAAAATTTATTTAAAATTAATAGTATCTAATATTGAATTTGAATGACTAAGAAATTGAAATAAAATTTAAACTGTTTTAGTATTATTTCTACAAAAAGTAGGTACAACTTCTAAAATTAAATAAATGCATATTTATGAAGAGGATAATTGTCTCTTAAAAAATAAGGAAGCTATGATTTTTTTGGTTGCAATATTTTTTTTATCTTTTATAACATCTCACGAAGGCTTATGCCTAAATACCAGTGTACCGTGAGTGCCGGGTTACTGGATGTTTAACCCATTATTGTCGTGTTCCGTCAACGTTATCCAAGCACTGAAACATGCAGTTTTTTTTTGCATTTCACAGCACCTTTTAGACAACGCGGTAGTGCCACCACGGTCGTTATTTTTAAATAACTACTACCTAGAATTGGCAGAATACTACACAGTGGTTTGCCATTGCCAACTGTGAGGTGACGAGCAATGAAAAATCCGATGTCCGACTCCGAGATTCGAACCCGGATCGCCGCGGTGAGAGGCTGACACGCTAGCCACTGCACCACTGCTCGCCACAACAATATAATGGGATTGCCGCCACCCGCCTAACGGCTCGTGCTGTCAAACTTCCCATTCGTAAAAAAGTATCACTTTATGCACTTGTTACATAAATTACTATTTAGAAATTTCTATAAAAGCCATGTATTAACTTTTATAATTTCTGTATGTATTTATATCAACAAATCAATTGTTGCTGGGGTATACGCCAACCTTAAATGAATGTCCCTTTTCGGTCCTGGTCCCGGGGTATAAAGAGTTGACCGCTTTTAACCATATCGACCTTTATGAATTAGCAGATTGCCTAAAACAAAAGCAAGAAAAATCCCACACCACCCAAGAATTTAAGATTTAAAATTGACGTTTGTGTCAAAAGTCTATTAGAACCTAGCTTAAAACTTAAAAAAGTTATCTTTAAAACTATCTTATTTTTTCACTTTTTATTTAGTTTTTTAAATATATAATAACTTCTGTAGGATTCTAGGGGTTTGTCTTAATTTTGTTTTAGGCAATCTAGTTTATAGGAGTGAATGGGGCTTAACAGGGTCAGCTCATTATACTTCGGACTCCCGACCAATCCGGTCCCATAATAATTAATATTTTTTTAAATATTGTAAAACTATGAAACCATACTTTAAAACCAATATTTTTTTACCGCGTTTGTGTAAAAATTTACATTTTAATTAAGAAAACATTTGTGGCGAGCGTGGTGTAGGGACTAACGTACCAGCCTCTCACCGCACAGATCAGGGTTCGAATCTCGGTTTCTTACACCAGGTTTTTATTCGCTAGTCACCTCACAGATGGTAACGGCTTAAGAAGCCCCTGTGTAGGACTCTTTGTTTGAACTCCGGACAGTGCGGACGTGCGTAGAGGACTACAAAGTTCTTCCCGGAGTGGCGGCTAGAGGTGTCGTACGAACGTTGTTTACTTCCAGGGATCAAGGAAAGATTTACGCTAAATTGACGGCATCTTTCTTCTGGGTCTAAGCGCTGTGAGCGAAGATTCCTATAAGCTGATTGTATCCTGTTTGGTGGTAAACACGAGGTATTTCTCAAATGGCGGGAAATAGATCCATGGGAACTGTCAGCAGTGAAAGTGAAAGTTATACGTAACACCAGTAGCAGATCTTGGTTTGACAGCCGACAATTTATGCATTGCATCGATTGTTGAATTATTTTGTTTTCTTTTTGGAATTTCTGGGAGCTACGAACTCGATTATCCAGATTTTCCGCCGACAAAGCCCTGGAAAGCATAGTCTGGAAGGAGAGAAAGGTAAATTGGACCTTCAATATCATCAAAATTTTAAATAGAAACATCCCTCTTTATTTTATTTTTTAATTCAATATCAAAATTTTTTTCTAATGACATATTACAACATATTGTTTGTTTTCAAGATAGCGGCAAATTAGATCATTTATTAAAGAATTCCGTTAATTGTATGTCATCAGTGGTTGGAATCATGGATTTTGTTAAAAATTCTGCAATGAAGCAAAACATGCGAAGTCGATTTGGTTTGCCTGCAGTTCAAGTCTTAATAACGACCCAACCTACGCCTTGTGGCTTTAAATAAAAATATTCTAAAAGCTGGCTGTTATCGTGTTTTTTATTATTTAGGTTATTGGATAATTATGCCTAATATGTTTTGTAAAATTTAATGTTTAATTAGGTAATTTTTTAATTTTTTTTTAATAAATTTGATCTAGATACCTATTTTAATCAGCTGTTGCTGTGCTGTGATGTGCTCCTTAATTTTAATTGCTGATACAGGCCGTTTGCTTTCATTAACGAACAGAGATATCTTTGGTGAATAGGTGTGTTAACCCTTTTAAATATGAATAAAAAATGTATTATTATTATTAAATTTTTTGCCTCAATGTTTTATTTTGCTATTATTCGTAACTCATTTGCAAAATTTAAAATTCATAGCTCGTCTAGGTAAAATGAAAACCACTCGATCAATGAATACATTTCGAATTCACGTACGCGCTTCCCGAATACTAATTTAACTGCTAATGGAAAATCAATTTATCAGAATGAATCATCTGTAAAGCAGGTGGGTAAAGATCAGCCCTTTTTCGCCTATCATAGTGACGATCTAAACAAAATTTAATAAATATATCTATAGGAAGTTTAGGTATTGTTTTTACATTTTTTCAGAAGTAGCATAAAAAATAAATAGCATGTTACATAAAACGGCTATCCAACTAGGTAGGTATATTTGGTGAAAATTTGTTTCTCTGATTTTTTTTAATTCTCTACCAAAAAAATCTGTTAAGTGCTTTGTGCAACAAAAGTCTTTTGAACACTACAGGAGGCTTCTAAAGCAGCTTTCATTTGTTTTAATGCGTCGAGTGTGGAATTTTTTAGTTTAAAAGTTAAAAAATCTCGAAAATGGCAAATGTTTTAATACATAAACCAAGGTTAATGGGTATAATTTACTATTTCCCCTTCTTTATGCATTTAATTCTTGAGTTGTCTGCTAAATTGGTACTTAATATTTGATTTCTACCTCCAAAAACCCCATTTTTCTATTTATTTTACCCACTTTTTCCACAAAATTGTAAAATTTCACTGTCAATGTCAAGTTTTACTGAAATGGTTAAAATTAAAGCTTTGAAATTTTATGGAAAAAACGAGTAAAATAAATAGAAAATGGTATTTTCAGAGGTGAAAATCAAATATTGAGTACCAATTTAGCTTTCAATCAAGAATTTAGTGCCCTGCTTACCTCGGTACCCACGGTACGTTAGTATTTAGGCTTTTAGCCTTCGTGGTTTGTCCAAAGATAAAAAAAAAGAAGGGGGAAATAGTGAATTCGGGTTAGTTTTGATTATCAAGTCTGATTATGAATATCTCGAAAACGAAACGGGTCAGCCTAAAATTCTTTTAGATTCGTAAATAAATACTAACCCAGTATTTTATTTTGTTAAATCTACATAAACTGTTGTTACCCCCTCCCCCACAACTTTTTTGTAGTTTTTAAGAGAGACTTATAAAAATTTAACAATATAAATATAGCATAAATTAATATAATTAATTAAATAATTACCAGTGCCTACGTTTTTTTTTCTATGTTTGTATTCTGTATAAAATTCCGCTTTTAATGATTTATTATACAGGGTGCTTCTTTAGAATGGCGTGGCCAGAAAAGAATTTTAAAGAAAAAGCAGGTGCCGCCTTTATTTTCTGTTTTAAATATATTTTTTTGCTAAGTAGGCTGTGAAAATAAAAAACTAACCTATTTTTACCTTTATAGGTAGTAACATATTCCATGTTCTTTTAAAATAAATTCTTAGATTTCGTAATTTCAGTTTTTAATGTTATTAATGAAAGAAATTTAAAATTTGACAAAAAAATTAAATAAAAACACTCCTATTTTATTTATTTAAAAAATTTTAATCTAAAGTTTCTTTCCAATGACGTATCACACCATATTGTTTATTTTTAAGTTGGCGGCCACATATGATTTATTTTATTGACGACATCCAAATAACGGAATCTTTTATTAATGATCTATGGCCTCCATCTTGAAAAATAAACAATATGCTGTGATACGTCATTGGCAAGAGATTTTAGTGAAAAGTTTAACAACAAAATAAAATAGGGGTGTTTTAATTTAAATTCTTTGTCAAATTTTGAATTTTCTCTCTACTAATACAATAAAAACTTTAATTACGAAATCGAAGTAATTTATTAAATAAAATGAAATATGTTTTTTTATTTTTATAGTTCACTTAGCAAAAAATATATTTAAAACATGGGCGGCACCTTGATTTTCATTAAAAATCTTCTCTGGCTGCCATTTTAAAAAGAAACATGCTGTATGATATATCGCTACCACAAATTTCTTGGGCCAAATGCAACGATCTAAGGCAATTAACTTGCTGGTCCAAAGCTAACCGTTTGGGAGATTACGGGGGTGTCAAGGCACAATTTTGTTTTGTTGGGATCCTCAAGGTTTCCTTTAAAAATTAAAACATTTTCTCGTACTTGGAAATTTTAGCAGTTCATAGAGGTGTTAGCAGGTCAGCTGAAAGCTGCCCAGTATATTTTCATCAGGAAAATTTAAAGAAAGTCACCTGCAGTCCTTGCTTTTTTAAAAGTGCCATATAACTTTTTGGTGCCTTGGTATAATATGAAAGCTAAACTGAAAAAATCTTTCTCTTCTATAATTTTTGTATAAGAATGTATACTTACCGATACGAGCTGCCGTTTGTGGGATATTTTCCAGATGTAAAGTTTTGTAACACACAAAATAAATCCCTCACGCTCTATCTAGCCACCGCAGATTCTTCTCTCAAGCTCTATAAGAAACAATGCTAGCCGGCCAAATTCGCCTTAGGTCAAAATACACCAGATCTTATGCAATTTACCCTTAGTCGAAAGGTTGGATCGCTTTGCAAGATAAGCAGGGTGTGTCCAATTAAAAGAATAAAATTATGGTAGCAGGTGGAAATCATTAAAAATTAAATAGTAGACAATATTTAAGAGTCTCTTTGTAAAGTTTAACAGTTCTGTAAACCTCTATTTAGGCATTGTTTAGGCGTTATGATGACTTGAATAAAGATGATTTTTCTTAATAATATGTATGGTAGAAAAGAAAGTGATTATGTTAGAAAATATTATTAAAATCAGAAAATAATCCTGTTTATAAAATAATAATTAAAAAATATATTTTTAAAACAGCAGACAAGAAAAGTGAGATTACACAGAGATTACGACTCAAAACACTTTAAATTGTATTTTATTTTATTACGTAAGTAGCTGCTTAAGCAGCTTTTTTACAACTAAGTTTTATTTTAAAACAAAAATAATTTTATAAAATTTTAATTTAAAGTCATGATATGAAAAACTGCTTAACAAGGTAATTTATATAAATGACAAGAGCAGGAGAAGTTAAACCTTTTCTTTTTTATTTTAAATTCAAAAAAAATTAACCTAAAAGCGTCCGTTTTAAACAAATAATTCAGGTGCCCTAAGGTTATTTATTGTTATGAAACGCTTTTTATTTATTATTTTACAAAATGATTTATTCCATATAATATGTATTTTCTTAATGATTAATACATTTTACTTTTTTCAAATTTGTAAATTTTAAAACTAGAACTGAAACAAAAAAAGTTATTTTAAACATATGAGTGGGTCTCAGGATGGGTGTTGAAGAAAATGTAAAACTGGGTTTCTTTAAACACCAATCAACTTTCTGGGGTGGCAGTTTCTTCAAACTAACCACTTCTAATTTCGATATGGCTTGTCCACAAAGTGGTTCTATATTTTGAAGTGGATGATTTATTATTTGAAGTAGGAACTTTC
Source organism: Listronotus bonariensis (assembly GCA_014170235.1). Taxonomy (NCBI): domain Eukaryota; kingdom Metazoa; phylum Arthropoda; class Insecta; order Coleoptera; family Curculionidae; genus Listronotus; species Listronotus bonariensis. The sequence continues at coordinate 40,099 of JACEGR010000598.1, forward strand.
TAGGCTAAATTCTGTTACAGAAAAACTACTGATTAAAACAATTAAACTTTATTTAATACAAAAATAAATTGATAATAATGGTGTTTCAACTAAATAAAGGCTTAAAAACGAATAGTCTTTAAGATCTTATTTCTAGAATTCACCTTGCAGTTTATTGTCAGTAAATTTGTCCAGTCTGCACAGCACATTCACTTTAAATCACTATTACAATTATTGTACAGTATATCTGTTAAGTTAAAAGTCTCAAAACATTTGGTTTGCAGTGTTATTTTATGTTGTAATGCCAGTTTAAAATATAAAAAGTTGAGAAAACCTTGGCGTTTGCACAGAATGTCTTCTAAGACAAATTGTACAAACAGTTTGCAAACAAAACAGCTGGGAATAGCACAAAAGAAAAATCTTTTTGATACCTAAGTACTTGGTTAAATGAAACTTGACGTTCTTTTTGTAATAGTTGTCCTTTGACAAGTCTATTACATAATCTTTGTAGCCTTATGTTACTTGAGGGAGCCCCAATAAACTTTTGGGGGTGAAAATTTAAGAGAAAACCTTACGTTCTCGTAAACTAACCGGGAAAAAGTAACCCTGGCGTTCTTTTTTCTTCAACTTGAGCGCGAGATGTAACCTTTTGTTACTAGGTACTTAAGCGGTCTCCGGTAGACACACTTGGGGAACACATAACGATACTACATTAGAGGTCTCCGAGTAGACACTGAATTTGGAAATATGAGTTTTGGGAGAGAAACTGAAATAGAGGTGGATCCAAAGAATAAGAAAATGGTTAAACCAATAAAAATATAGAAACAAATTAATACAAATATGGCTTCCATAATTTAGAAATCCTATTGGTCAACTAAAAGAACCAATATCTAGGGTGAAATTATTAAAAGTTATTCTCGGAACTAGTCAAAGCCCCGACAAACCATGCCGATATCGCTGTGGCGCAAGCCGCCCAAAGGGCGGCCGCGTTTGTGTTAAAGCAGGAGAAGCCCGGCGGAGATCTTCAAATGCTTATTTCTGATAGCGGTATTTCGCCGAAAGGAGACATAAACCGGGGTTAAATAAACAAAGAATTTAAAAATAGATGAATATTCTTAGAAGTCAGTAAAAAGATTATTTCAGGTTTTTAAGGAAGTAAATTTGAATAATTTGCAACTTTGTAAGAAAATAGAGAGTTTTCGCCATAGGTGTTACAAAAAACAAATGAACAAAAAGTTTTGAATTTTTAATCGACATTTAGAAAAACTGAGCACATGGTCCAAAACTTTATTTTAATTGATAATATACAGGGCGAGTTATAAGTAACAACGTAAAAAGTGACCTAGAGTGAAGTACCTTTATTTCTAAAAAAAAACAATTGCCATGGAAATATCGTTTATTTGACAAACGTCAAATGGTAATAAAACTGAAGTTTACTGTTAAAATTTTTGTGTTATAATGGCAAATTGGCCAAACAATCAACGGATCTTTGCCGTAGAATCGTTTATCCGCAGTCCATTGTGCCAATTCAGAGAAACTTTTGACGTGAATTAAATTTGCCAGTGCGTGCTAACGTTCCAACAAGAAATGCAATTTTAAGATGGGTAAAAAATTATTTTCTACTCGTCTCCAAACACTTCCCCAACACAAGAAAAAAATCGTGAAGAGATACATTCAATAACCATATACGTAGATTTATTGACGCGTGTTAGGCGCCATTTCTACTTCAATATGCTGCAGTGCATTAAAGAAGGCAATGGTCATCTTAAAATGTAATTTTTGCAAACTGAAAGTGTTTTAATTAGTTTCTAGAATTAAATTTATAGTTTGAGTAACAACAAGTCGAAATATATATTTTTGGTACCTTCACAGTGGCCCACTAAAAACGTTCAATCCTATTGCCGGACCTTGTATTATTGCAGATGCAGAATAGCTCTTTCTGATATGTTGAAAGTTAAAGTTTCTCATAATATTTAATAAATATCTTTTTTAAAAAAACAAATAATATTTTAATTATAGAAGGAGTACAAAATTAAATTTTGTGTTTAAATTTAATGTTAAATATTTTACAAGTTATGCATAAACACTTAAATACTTGACACAACGTAACAAATTTTATAAAAATCTTTAAAATGTTTCTTTTTTTTTTTTAATTTTGCTCCTTTCTGTGCAGTGACTAAATTTTACTGCGTATATTTAAAAAGTGCAAAAACTTTTGTTTACTTTAACGCTTTAACTACATAATTTTCCTATATTTCAAAAAAGACAAGGTACTTTACTTTGGGGATTTTTTTAAAAATTTACAACTTGCCCTGTAATGTAAAAATTTAGGTCAAATTTTGTATTTCTTAGTTTTGGACAGTGGCCACTGTCCGTATAGCAAGTGTTATAAATAGCTTGATGCATTAGACAAAAGGCCTAGATAAAATTGCTGTGTTACTGCTTACTGTTTAGAGCTAATGCCTGCATAGTAAAGGTTGTACCGTGCCTGCATAGCACAGGCAGTAGTGTCAAAGCCTACCTAATGCAGCATTTATCTACCTATCCTGTTAAAATAACTTGGCAGATAAGGGGTACAAAAGATCAAACATACCTTTTGGTCTGGTCGAAGTACATGGAGAGTCTATTTGTTTCCTTTATGAGCTGATGGATTCTCCACCCTTTAGGTCACATACATACATAGTTTTGGACAATGCGACCAGCTTTCGCACAATGCCAATTCAAAATTTAAAAAATGTTGGTCCATTTCTCCTTTTGTAACATCTATTATGAGACACACTGCATATATTTTAAACATTAGTTAAAATCACCAGAAGTTATTTAACTTAAAGAGTTATAATACTTCTTAAGGAACCACTCGAGTTATTCGGCATTTAACCTTTTCTTTATCTTGGAGCTGTTTCTCAAACATAATGATGCCTATAGGGTAAGAAAATAGCCTATATCTTTATTTTATTTGAAAGATAATATCTTTTTATAGACCTGAGAATACATAAAATAAATGGTGGGCCCACTCTTTGTCTTATTAAACGACGGCATATTGTAATTTTTTTGTCTCAATAAAACAATTTGAGTTTCTTGAAGACTTATTTTCTAAATAAAAACTGGACACAAAGATTTATTTAAACGAAAAAGTAATTTTGTTTTGCATGGGGTAGTTAAATTTTTGTGTTTCTCCTTTATGTGGCAGACTTAAGTATTAATAAATTAAAAGTAAAAAACTATTTTAAAATAAGGCTTTTATTTAAATGCAGTAAAAAAAATGGGATACACAATTTTTTTTTTTAAATTTGACTATAAAAAGACAACATCATCACACAATTTATTTAATGCAAAGGCTTGTTGTGAGATTTAAGTAGATACTTATGTCTACTTAGTTTAAAAATAAAAAAATCAATAAAATTAAGATAAGTAACTTATTTGTTTATTAAATCAGGTATAGTGTATCTCAAAGTATATCGCTTTGGCTTTTGACGGATAAACCTTTAATGATTTATGACCTATTGTTATTGGGCAAACCTATGAGTTCATAATGACAGGGGTGGGCCAGGTATAAATATCTCTTGAGTTTTGACAATTTATATAAATATTTCTGCTAATATTTTGGTTTTTGTCCCAAACTGCCTGCAGTTGTCTGCAAAGAATATTAAGGATTCTAGGTTGGATTATGACGAGGATACAAACGCAGAACTTTTTGAAAACTGGTTTCAAAATTATCTTTTAAAAAATATTCTAAATAACAGTGTTATTGTCATGGATAACGCAAGCTACCACAGCCGTCTGCTACATAAAGCACCAGCTTCATCCAGTTCAAAAACTGAAATCCAGGAATATTTGTTAGAAAATGATATTTATTTTGAAATCAGTTTCAAAAAAGCGCAACTTTGGAAGTCATAAATTCATATGCCATTAAAAAACAATATGTATGTGACAATTTGGCTGAACAGGCTGGGCATACTGTCTTACTTCTTCCTCCGTATCACTGTATGTTTAACCACCATAGAACAATTATGTTACACCTACTTTAAGTCCCAGTGTTATAAATTTGATAAAAATGTAATTATCAATATACCAGTTGAGAGCTGGAGAAATTCAGTATAGCACATTATAAAAATTGAGGACTCTTACATTTCTGTACAAAACAACATTAATCGTATTGTAATTAATCTCAACGATGACTTTGATAGTGGAGCTGAATTAGATTTAGATATTTAGATAAAAATGTAATTACGTATAGGTAGTATAGTTATAAATTTATTTAAAATTATTAAAACTTTGCATATATTTAATTTCTTAATGTAATTTTAAGATTAAACCTACTTAAATAAACAATAAATTATAAATCTTTGTATTATTTAGATAAAAATGTAATTATGTACGTATAGATAATATAGTTATAAAGTTATTTATAATTATTAAAACTTTGCATATATTTAATTTCTTAATGCAATTTTAAGATTATACCTACTTAAATAAACAATAAATTATAAATCTTTATATTATTAGAGTCCGTCCCTGATGTTCTGCCCTTTAATACCTACTGATACGCAGTTTTATTGCTGTTCGGCAGGTATATTGAAGTATTGCCGTGAAAAGCCAAAGCGATATACTTTGTGATACACTGTAAATCTCGCGACAAGCTTTTGTATCACATAGGTTGTGTTTCTTATAGTAAAAGTTTTAAACAAAGGTTAATTTTATTCTTTTTAGTTCATTTAAATTCAAATTCTCGTTTTTACTCATAGTTATTTGTTTACTTTTAATTTATATCTTACTTTTATCGCTCTACAGGTTTTCTTAGTCTGTTTATCTTACTAAACGCAATATTGTTGCAAGGTCTTTGCCGGTTAATTTTACACAATATTATAAAATCTAAAAATAAGATATTTAGGACACTTATTTAAATGTGTAATTTTTTTCTACAAAAGGTGAACCTAAAAACGTAAAATACGTAAACACCCATTTTTGGTCGTATATCATTCAAAATATGTATTTTTATAAAACCCCTTTAGACTTCCAAAAGAAAATGACGAAAGGTCTAGCCTCAAGATTTTTATTAAACATAAATCACATTTGAAACACAGTGGTGGCATAAGGGCTCAAGGCATTATGGAATAACGAAAAGAAAAAGAGT